>BOPP01000018.1:9192000-9212385 GCA_017312745.1 Gryllus bimaculatus | reverse complement strand
CTCCGCACCGTTTCGCTCCGCACCGTTTCGCTCCGCACCGTTTCGCTCCGCACCGTTTCGCTCCGCACGGTTCCGCTCCGCACGGTTCCGCCTTGCCCTTCTCGTTTCGAGCCCTGTCCAGCTCCGCTCCGCTCGTCTCGCCACGCTGTGCCGTCCTTCTGCGCGCCGCATGGCCCCATCATTTAAGCGCCGAACCGCTGCTTCCATGCCCCGTCCTTTTGCTCCGCTTTTGTGTTTCCCCAACGCACCTGGGCCTGCGTAATTTTTGCATGAAGCAATTACAATTAACAATGTGTCCTAAAGCCAGTTCGAATTTTAAAAAAATATCTGCAATTGAGACGAATATAAATATGCTTATAAAACTGGCACGGTGCTATTTTCTTTGAACCCTTTGAATTTTAGAAAACTGAGAAAATACAAATAATGCGAGAAAGTATGTGCTTCCACGAAATTATTTCTTCTACCATTTAGGGCTACTGAATTATTTGACTCAGTGGTCTTATGGCATCTCTTCTGGTTATTGGTCGGTATTGAATAGTCTCTTCAGTTTAACGATCGACGGCCATGTTTTGAGTATGTTGTGATCACATGAAACGTTTTCCCTATACGCGTGCTTCAGAGTAAATGTGGCAAACGACTCTCACATGGGAAGGGATCAAAGATAATAACTTTTTGTCATTAACATACAGCGGGAACTTTCATTTAACCATGTTACACATAGAACATTTGCTTTTGATGAGTAGGCAACTTTGCATGCGCTGATGTTTGGCAAGTCACGTTCTGACGCAGGGAGATGTTTCGTGTGCCTGTTCCCGCCGTGACACAGTGCCTACCGTTTCCGGCGGTTGTTCTTCGCCTGATACACCCTTTCCGGCGATGAAACCCGCCACCTGTGGCATGCAGCGCCACGGCACCCTGCCGCCTGCCTGGTGCCGTTACCCTCCCTCCGCCACGGCGTGGCTCCCTCGCAGCGTGCTCACAGTTTTTCCCGTTTCGCGGCGCCGCCGCCAAGCTGACACTCCCCAAACTGCGGGACTCGTAACACCTGCCACTGCCCGCTTCTACCACTAGCCAGAGCCTTTCAACTCCGGTATAAACAAGTAGACACGCTTAGAACGGCGCGCTCTGCCCTTTCACCTTCCTGCAGGTACCAAAAGGTAGATGGCTGCAGAGAATGCCGATGCAGTGCCCTAACAAACGAGTGACGGACGGCGCGCGATCATTCCTTCTCACTTCCCCTGTCCTCTCCCCTACACCCAGGCGTACATGCATAACACTACCACGCATGTCCGCAGCTTACTGCTTGTTCCGGTTGGGGGGAATACCCGGAGGCGGAAATTGCCTGCAAGCTGACGCGTACGTCAGCACAGGACCTCGCCATCCAGCGGGGGAGAAACACCGCCAACTCTTGGGATGAAACATTTACCACAGTAACGGGACTAATGACCATAGCAGTTAATGTGTCCGGAAAGGACAATCAACAGACTGCTGCGAACTATGCAAGAAGGCGCGTGGGCCACTCATGCACTGGGGGGTACACAAGTGGGTGCGTGCAGTGGAAAAGTCCGCGCGAATGTTCGTGTTTTAAGCTGGCGCGGTTTTTTCACGCACGAATTATCATTACAAATACGTCATTCCAGCGTATTTCTGTTTCCCACAAGGGCGTCAAATTTGTATCGTGGAATGTTTGCAAACGTTGTGCGCAAAGCCCCACCGATCCCCTGCCCTCGCACCCGCTGGTTTCGCCCACATGGCCAATGGGGAGTCGCTAGGCCCTGGCGCGCGCCCCGCGTCCAAGGTGCTTCCACCTGGGAGGCGGCTCCTCCCTGGAGCGGTCCGCCGGCTGCCTCCGCTCCGCCGCGCGCCACGGGTCAGCGCCTCCCTGAGCGCTGCCCAGGAGGGGAGGGAGGGGAGGGGAAGGGGCTCGTCCCATTGGGGCGGCTTCCCCGCCGCGTCATCGCCTAACGGACTAGATACAGAGAGTAGCGCAACCTGAACGCCCGCCGCCATTTAATATCTTCTTGCCCGATAGCCCCGACAGGCAGGGTTCAGGAGACGAGGAGAAATAGCACTCGCAACCATAGGCGTCCGCAGCGAAAAAACAAGGGGTAGCTGCAAGTTTTGATCACGTTTATTCAAATAAAATGTTTTATTATGTAAGGCTACGGGGCCTCTATCCAAATTTTCACGGGCGTCACAGTTCCCTGCCCACCCTGGGTGCACGCTTATGCTAGTAACAAGTGAAGTGATGGATTTTGTATAGTATTTTTTTTAATTTTATTTTTAATTGTACAATTTGTACAATAATGCACTGTGGGAACCACCTGCTTAGGGTTACATGAGGTTAGAATTCCTTTGCGTATTATCGTTTTGGCTTTCGTTTCCCCACCTCCAGGGTCCTCTGTAAATTAAGAGGAGATACATCTTATATGTTTTCTGGAAGTGAATGTTGGCGTGGCAAGCGCCATGTTTCATGTGCGTATTTTCAACTATATTTACTGTTAATAAAACCATTAAATATTGGTACTAATTTTCGAAGGAGGCTGAGTGAACCTCAGGGTCGACCTGGGTGGGGTATTAATACTAATTTTTGGTAAAGGTTGGATGGATTCCCAGTATACGCCATAACTCAATTAGAACTCTCCTGGCAAGTAGATACGAAATAGCGTAGTCGGAGGCATTTTCTGTTTCAGGGATCTATAATCACTACTAATTGCATGATGCTGAGACTCGCATAATCATGAGAGTACAGGTTCGTGCCACCCTGCCTGTACAACTGGCCCGAGAGGGTCACCACCCAGTGGGCCGAAATAGTGATATTCATAACACCTAGCAGGAGTATTCTTTTACTGCCACGGAGGAATTAAACATTCTCTCGGCAGGGTCACCCATCATTTCTGGACCCAGACTAAATGGGAAAGAATCTAATATTGCTCGGAAGGCGTAATCGAGCGGACGGTAATTCTTTTTTATAGCTCTTTAGCACTTGAATGAAAGACTGAATACAATTCGTTAGCCAAGAGTACTTGTGTTGTGCCCTCATTTTTATTTTTGTATAGAAAATTGAACATGTAATATTACATAATGATTGAACTGACTTATATTTTTTCATGTTTTTAACCAGTCGAATTCTTAGAGAAATTTTAATATGTAAAAATTCATTAAAATGTTCAATAAACTACTAATATTTTGCAAAATACATTTACAGAGGAGTAAAATAATCGTTTTAAAACAGATATAAACCTGAAATGTTTATATTTTGTATATTCGGAGCATCAGTTAATCATCCCTTGCGAAGTATGCGTTAATTCGATATAATCGTTATGTACAAATAATCAATTTTCTGGGTAATAAAGAAGTGAGTTATCTTTATGTGTCTAGATTTTGAAAACAATAATACTGTTTTCACAACAAGAATGTCAATTACTCTGTCATGTGATGTGGAATAACCTGCTCCATGCAGAAGTGCTCGGAGGGAAGCCTAGCGTAAACCTCTTTCGCAGAATATTCCGTAACATACTTTAAAAAATATAATTTTTCAAAAGAATAATTGAACCTAACAAACAATTGTTAGGCAGTATTTTATTTGTCCATATTTATTGTACCATAGCACTAACAGTATGTTAGTGACCAAGTAAAAATTACTTCCACGCGGTTCTCCATTATGAAGAAATGAATGAAGGGTAAAATATTTTCTGATGCATTACTTTTATACCACTAGAGTACATACTGAATATAAAAAGGAAATATGTATGAATTCTATAGGGGTAAAATATTTAATAACAATTTTTATTCACTTTAGAAACGGTCACCTTCATAACGTTCGGTATTTTTTGTTGTTTCTTTAATCCATTGAAAAGAGCGCATGTCGTCCCTTTGAACTCTAAAAGTAGCCTTCTCTCAAACATATACAGTTTTAATGTTTCTGATACATGAAAATTGAAAACAAAACCCCCACCAACAATAGATCTTAGCATTTAAATAGCGTACATAGTGTGTGCCTTTCACATCATGAAAAAAAAATTATGTAAAAGAATACCTAATGATAACAGGCTTCAACTTTTTTGTTGCTAAATAGATAAGAAAATTTTGAACAGCTGATTACTAAATTGTTGATGTTTAGATTATTATTGAGATCTTATTCGTGTCATTTAAATAATGGCAGAGTGATGTAAAACAAGTGCTTTTTATTTTTATTTTTACTTTACTCAGCCTTAATTTTTAAGATTCGAATTATGATTCCCCAAAGGATCGAAATGTCAGCAATTTAAATGTCTGCTTTTTTCTAAATGTAGATGTAAAAATCTCTAACATCCAATTGTATGCGTTACTTAAATTTGGAAAACCCTTTTATAATTAAATTCATAATTTTTTGACACTTTCCTTTAAACTTATTGTTTAGAAGAATAAATAAGAAGTTCAAGGTTGTGTAACCTGATTGGTTATATCTTCAAGCATACAAAAATATAACAACACAATATTCAGAACAAAATATGAATTATTACTTTAACAACATTATAAATTTACATTTAATATTAATTAAGACATTGAACACGCGACCGATCAGTTAAACATTATATATTGACTTAAATATAACAAATGACAGGGTCACCATTAAGGAACATTATTTAGAATGACATTTTACGGTCATTACACGGTGTTACTTATTACTGGAAGAAAATTGGACACTCGCATTATATTATTGTATTATATTTTATTTATGAAGAAAAAGTCGATAATATGTATAAAGATCTCCGGAATGGCCGTTCATCCGGAATAGCTATCCAAATCATCGGGAAAAAATTCATAGTGCCTCATAGTGTCATATAATGACCATCTAGGAACAGTATGTACCACTTTGGTCTTGTTTCGCTTTTATAGCGAATGTTTTGTTCTCACTTTAGAAATAATGCCATTTGCACTATATAGTATTGGGATGTCTCTGGTTACAAGTCATTGATGTCGTAGTCAATATTTTGACAATTATTCATTTCAATAAGACAAGATGCAATATTCTTAGGAAAAAGAATATGGAATGTCTTAGTTTTAAAACTGAGTACATGTTAATTTCTTTATAAGCTGTACAATTGTGTCTTGAAAACAATCTATACTAATAAAACTGAAAGTAGCGTCTGAATAAATACATTTTTACAAGCTCTTCTTCAGTGTCCTTGTAAAGTTTGTAAAGATGAATACAACACAAATGCATAAAATAAATAATTGAAATACGATGTTGGTAGATGCACCAGGACCAATATTTTTAGCCTGTCGCTAAGAGCAGATTGGTTTCAAATATATTCCGCCAGATTCCAATAGTGGTGCAGCAGAACTGGTAACTAATATATTTGCTTGAGGCTAGTAGAAGTGAGTAAAAAAGATAAAAATTTTAACCATTTTTAGTTTTAAAAAATCAGTAGTGTTCTGTAAAATAAAATTAAATGAAAATTATAGTAATTTACTAAAATTTGGACCAATTAAACTAAAAATAATAATCTTGAAATCCGTGATTTATGTAAAATTGATCTTTTTACTCTCATTAGGATTGGATATGAAAAAAAGGGTAACGTTGGGTAGTTTCGTTGTTAATTATATGCCAAAGAATAACTAAAACTATCAGAGAGTTGGCTATTTTAATCGTGACAATTCATTCAGAAATTTTCTGAACTTTTACAATGTTGCTCATTGCCAATAAAAATGATTCATGCTGAATTGATATGAAACTAATGTTCTGCAATTATTCAAAGAGCATGCTTATAACGGGTTTTCTGTAAGCGTATTCTTACTCAAAATGTAATGAAGAAAGTATTGCTTTGTATTTATACAGGTTAATACGAGGTAAAAATAGCATTCCCAAATTCCCTTGCGTACTTTTTAATACTTACCGTTGACACAAAAATGCAACTTTGTATCACTCAAATCTCCTGTTAAATTTTATTAATAGCGGAAGTTTGTTAGGTTAGTTTAAAAGTTTTCTGTAAATTTAGATCGAAAATTGCCAAAAATATGCCGGAATAATTTTATCAAAAACAATATTGATACACTTCAAATAATAAACAGTATCAAAGCGGATGCTTTTGATCTACTGTGTTCTATTAAAATAATTGGTATACATACGTAATTTGTTTAAATATTTAACGTGGCAGGAGGATCATCCACGATGGGCAAATAGACTAGAGGTGTTTTTTAACAAAGCAAATTGTTATATGAGACTGGTAGAACAATGTACAACTCGGTTTCAAAAATACTTATTTAGTTATTTGAATAGACTTTTTGTAATGCTGTATTGTATTGTGTTAACTGTAATATAATTGATAAGAAAATAAAATCATGAAGATACTTTGTATCAAAATCGCATTAGAATTCTTTTGAAAATGTATTTCAAAAAAATTATCCTCCATAATAATTTATTGATTTAGGAACTCTCATGGAATTATATTGTTAATTGACAATACTTTTTCCGCAATATTGTAAGAGCTAATACAATGACGTTCCGCTAACCGTTAGCAAAGCTTCACCACCGACACTTCCGAATTTTGTCGCGTAACCGCAACAGCGTATTCCCACTAAGCGGAAGTGTCAATGCGACAAATGCGATGCGGTTTTACCTTTAAGCATAGATACGCTGGATGCTGGATGTGTGTGGTTGTCACAACAGGAGTTCTGGAAACCTTTGCTGAACTGTGTTGGTTGTCGATTTGCGCATGTTACGGCACAGACTCGCTCTGTTCCAAGAAGATATCTCTTAGGGCAATTTTTAAACCAGTGAAACAAATAAAATAATTGCGTGAATGCGTGTTGAATAAATGAGTAAATTCTTAGAAGTAAAACATTGCGATGTTTATGCCAGCAGCTTCAACAAGAAGCTTTATAATAGAGAACACTTTAAAGAAAAACGTAAATATTTAAAGAGAAAATCTTACTGAATATTGCGTATTGTGAAAACATGAAAAATATTTTCATTAGGTATTAAAATGTGATATTTTTTTAAATTTAATTTATTTAATAACGCTTTACAACTGCTCAGGTCATGAGCAATTACCGTAATTCACATTTATTTACGATAATGTACAATTACACTACAATAATGCCCTCCATGGACAGCCAAGAAATTTGATATAATGTTAAGGAATCAGAAACATTCCACAACGGTAAAGTTGATTGCATAATCATAGAAATTACGTTTTTAAAAATCTTTATAATACGGATAATGAAATGACCTGTGCAACGCACCTAGTTGATTGCGATAATCTTAAAATTTTCTCTCATTATTCCCCTGCCCTGAAATCGAGGTCTGTGTTCGTTCCAAGCATCTCACTTACAGTGATCATACCTTCAAGAAGAGGATTTGTGATTGTTACTTGGGCTCCGCACTTGGGACATTGTTATGGATAGTTTTTTTGCAATTGGGTTGCCGTGACATAATTTGAAGTATCCGATGCGCAATCTGAAGAGAATGACTTATTCCCCTTGAAGCAGGGAAACTCGTTTTGTCGTACCAAATTTAACGAGGTTCTTCGGAATCGAACCCGGAACTTCAGCGGTGATTCAGCGGTGAAAGGCAAGCGACTTTAGCCCTGAGCCACGAGTGCTCTTGACAGATAGTTCGTCCCATAGTTCAGTGACTAAACTACGTAAATGATCACTGGTCGAATGGAATGCTTTAAATATGATTAGGTACGATGAAATCAGCCTTTTCAGGATTCATCTCAGGCTCACTATTTTTTATAGAAGGTTACATGTATTGCAGGTTAAAGAAATGGGCCGGAAATTTGTTGGGTTTGAGTGATCTTTATTAGATTTAGGTAACGGATTTACAATGGCTTCTCTCCATTGGTTAGGGAAGGATTGTATTTTCCAGATGATATTACGTATTTGAAGAAGGTATTTCAGATCTTTTTCTGTAAGATTGTTGAGAAAATGTAGGTTACGTCATTCGGTCCTGCTGCGGAGTTTTTAGTATCGTGAAGCACATAGAGGAGTTTGTGCATGTAAAATGGCCGGTTGTACTGGTTCCGGATGTTCTCTATTTGGGATTGTACTTAATTTGAATTAATTGAATTTTCTGCAAAGGAGTCGGTGAGTATATTACTCATATCCTGAAGGCAAATATGTTGTTTTTCATATTTGTCTATTAACACTTTTGGTGGATCCGATGCTTTTTAATCACTAATAACATCAAATTTTGTGCCAAATTTCGGAGATTGACGATTGGTTTGATACGGAGGAAGTAAATTGTTGCTGTGACTGGACTATTGTAGAATAAAATGGTTTTAGGGAATTTCTCTTTTGCTTTCTTGTAGGCAATATTACTTTCTACTTTTTTATTTTCATGACCTTTCTGTACGCTCTTTTTTGTCATTTATTGATTATGAACATTCATTTTTCCGCCATGGTACTTGATTTCTTACTTTGAAGTTTTTGGGAATTGCTAATTTTGGCTACATCTATGATCATATATTGATAAAATCTATAATTATCCTCTTGATTTGATATCACTAAAGCGATGCAATGTGACGTGACAATATTACTGCCAACAATATTTTGAAAGAGGAGCCCATTAGCTCCGTTGATGGTTCGTTTAGGGTATTTTTTTGTTCGGCAGTTTCTTCCTAGTCCGTCCAATTTATGTCGAGAATAATCATAACTCTCATGTTGTGTTGTATTAATTTTACGGAAATTCTTGATGCAAATTCAGAAGATGCAAAGCTTAAATCAATTACACACCGTGTCATTACGCATATTGAAATATGTCGCAATTCCCGTGTTGTGATTGAATTCATTCTGATGTTCCAGCTACTCTTCAATTAGTGTTCTCCTTATGGTCCCCATAAGTTGTTGTGACTGACAGTCTCTCATTACAATGTAGAGCTTCTGCGGCTGCATTGGATTATTGTCTAATTCGTAAATTAGTAATCTGTAGACTGGAAGGTCTATTACAAACTTTACTACACAATTTAGTTTCTCTTAAACGCATCTGCTTCAAGCATCATTTGAAGTGGTAAACCTTGTGAAAAAATATATTTTCTTGTGAAAATTGCTGCTCCTCCTCTGGTAATTAGAACATGCCGTCTGTTAGAAACGTATGTTACTTATCCTCGTGATTTTGCCTGCAAGTATTTTGAAGCCATCATTCCTAACTCCGCATAAGATCTTTCGACAGAAATTCAGTTCGGCAGCGCACATTCAATATGGACGTGGCCGATTGTGTTGGTGCGTGTGTGGGAGCAAGAGCCGCATCTGGTGCCTCCAAGGGTCCGTGATTTAATTCGGAGGATTGTCCGCCTTGCGTCCTCCGGGCTAGCGTGGGCCGCGGCCAAGTCGCCATGTGCCGCATCAGCGGATTACAGCGCGGCCCGTGCGCCCAGGAACGCGCTCAGGTCACCCGATAAACGGGCGCCCGCTCCCGGGGCTCGCGCGCAGCGGCTGGTGGCGCTGCTGGCGGCGGCAACGGCAATGGCGAGAACAGCGGCAGCGAATTCATGTTACCGGCCACGCCAACTGCTGTGGTTATTAGTCCCGTTAATGTAGTGAATGGTTTATGCAGGGAGGTCGTTGTGTTTGTCCCTAGCGTGATGTGAGATCCGGCGTCGACCTACAGGTCGACCTGCGACGTATTTTCCCTTTCACGCATCTCCCCCAGCGTGCTAGAACAAGTTCGGGGCTCCCGACTGGCCTCTCGACATGTGTGGTAGTGTAGCGTATGTAAGTAAGTATGTGTGTGAGGCAACGAGGTAGGACAAAGAAGAAGAAGGAAAGATCGCGCCATTCGTGGCCCGTTTCTTATGGCACTGCTCCAACATTCACCCGCTGTTGACCGGAGTGAATCTCGGAAAACTACGATCAGAGCAGCCGGCCGCTAGAATTCTTCTCGGAAAAGAGACTTTATTCGACCCAGCTGCGTAGCTGGTGTCGAAAATGCGCCCCAGTCACGACTCGAACCTAGAACCTCCCGGTCAGACTCACGTATAAAGTCAGCTGTAACCCTGGCTCTGACCTAAACTCAGCCGGCGGCGGAGGCAAAGTTACGGCCGGCAGCTCAAAGGCCTTCGCGAAAAGAGAAAGGGAGGCGATAATAGGGACAAAGGTATCGACGACCTGGCGGCTATAGGAGAGTAATAGGCGCGCATTTCTAGCGGTTTTAGGGGAGTAATTGAGAAATATCATAGAACAACAATCAAAATATTAATAATGTAGAACGTCTATAAAGAAATTTCAAATGTGTGTGCGTTTTGGTAGAAGAAAATATTTATTGTACAGTTTCTTGGATAGTGTAATGAAATGAAGATAAATGCTTTTAGAAGAAAGCGGTAAGTGTGAGGAGCAATAAAGACATTGCGAAAGCCGTCAAGACATTGAGAAAAGCAAACGAAACGTGTGTGTGAAAAAAGGAAAATAAATTTAATAAATATCGATTAACAAAATTCTTGTATCACATAAAATGTCAACCGAAGAAGGATCATGGAAAAAAGCTGATAATCAAGAGAGAAAATGAATGTCACATTCGTTCTCTCAAAGGGAAAGAGAAGTAAATTGTGTGTGAATGGAGTGCTCTGCAATTCGAACTGCAGCAGCAGGGATCTGTCGTGGGTGCCAGTAGGTTCAAGGACGGTGCAGGGACGGGATCCTCGAACCGAGATTGCGTCCTCAGCATTAGACTTTCATGGTTTGCGAGGTGGAGAACGGGGATGGCACCTAAAGGAAAAGTTCACGCTCTCCACAGTCTTGACACTAACTGTTGACTTGATCGGGGCAGAGGAAGGGATGAAGAAATCGAATAGCGAGCATGGACACATGAGCATCGATCAGTGGAAAATTGTGAGGGAAATACCGTGGGTTAAAATGATCCAGTACTCACATCTTTCGTAAGATTTTCAAAACTTTTGGAAATAAACTAGTCATAAAATAGAAACAGATTACAAAAGTGGAAGATCAAACTCCTTTTTATTTTTTGTAATTTCATAGTATAAGTTTTATTTCGTGTTTGCGTTACGTGTTTGGGCCGTCAATTAAATATACTTTTTGTTTCGTGCTTATTATCCTTTAGTTTGTCAAACCATTCTATTAAACAATTGGGCTCGAAATGATGTAAGACTCTTCAAAGGGACAAATCGGGGGTACGTGAAGATCGGGTAACTAACATACGTAAAATCATAACTTATTTTCATTCAAATAAATGAAGGTGTGAATGCTTATTTTTTAGTACAAGAGGAAAATATATAATAAATTAGCAACACTCTTCGTTGTAGTGTGAATTCTATTTCTTAAGGAACATTCATGATACATGACTGATATTAACTATTATTATTATTATTATTATTATTATTATTATTATTATTATTATTATTATTATTATTATTAGAGCTATTACATCCCTATCCAAGCCAAACTCTGGTGGTGTACCATCAAACAGGGAACTTACCTGATGAGCTAATGCCTGGTGAAGTTAAATTGCATTTTCCTATTTAACATTCACAACATTCTATTATATACATTTAAAGTCCAATAGTTATTGTCAATACATTAGATTTTCCTGTAAAATTATATTTGCCGTTAATCAATAATTTGCTTGTTAAACAATAATTTCCAAGTTTCACACTCACTTATTTTAAACTGTACTATTTACACTTCTATAAAGTGCTAGTTTCAATATAATGCTATGTTATGCTATGTTTATGCTATGCTATGACTGATAACAAAGTACAAATTTATGATTCATACATTTCAATTCCGCTGTTTTTATCTTTGTTGTAACCAATTGATTGTACGTGTGGTAGGTTTGCGTTACTGCATTTGCAGTAGTGTTGAATTAAAGAACGAAGTTTCATCCATCTGTTAAGATTTATGTTCTGGCACAGATTTCTCCCATAAGATGCAATGAATAATAGAGCAGAAATAAAAAATAATGATCTTCTCGTCTTCGTTAGGCTGATAATGAACTCTGCAGATCTCTAGCAGATTTTTTTATCATCCTATATCGGTTATACGATGGGATGTGAAATACTCTTCCGTCTCTGAGGCGATGCTGTATTTTCAGGAGAAATTTTTCCTGCCTCTTACACCACCTTTCGCTTCAAAATAAAAAAGGAAGTAAAACGCACAGGAAAGTTCTGCCTCTCTTTAAACGACGAAGCTGTAAAAATAATGCCACGGAGAATTTTTAAGGTAAGAAATTTCATTTCGGCGGTTTTTATGGCTATTTTAAAATTTTGTTCGCGCAGTTATCCAACTATCCTGTTTTAAAACTGAGTTTTAATGTGCCCATTAGAAACGGCAGTTTCTCGAATGGAATGGAGTATAATGAAGAGATTTCGTCCACGTGCCAATTAGCTGGGCGGAATGGGGCTTCTGAAATGACGCGAAACGCCTCTCTTTCTGGCCTTTGCGTGGCAGAGGAGACGCTACCAGACGCCGCGCCACGCAATGGCGTACCCACGCCATTGCGGGCTCTGTTCTTTTAGTACTTTGGAGCTATTGACGCGTGCTCATTTTCTCGCGGCTTGTATGTCTCTCACGTCCTCCTCTCAAAATCCCCTCTCCCCCTGTGTGTTTCTTCGGGGCCTCTGTGGTGTCTTCATTCTTTGCGTTCGCTAGCGTGTTTGTACTAGCGCTCAAATCTTAGTGTTGGCTTTCTCTTTTCATCCTTTTTTTAGTGTTTTTTGGTGGTTTTTATCTCATTACATTAAATACGGTTTTCGGAAACATGTGTTTGCGATTTGAAAATCTGTTTCTTTGGTTCGAGTAGTGTTGCTCATTGCGCGTTCATTCATCAGTAAGGTGGATTTTCTTACGCACTACTCTCAGAAATCACTCATTCCGCATAATACATTTTTTTATTTGTTACACTATTATTATTCCCCCAAATTATTTTTACTTTTGCTCTTTGTTTCTCAATATTGTGGATATTTTGTTTTATTTGTTCAATTCTACCATAAAAGTAGTGATAGTTTTTCTCGTACATGTATGTGTTTTCAGTGTTTGATATATTTATTAATATTTCGAAAATAATTTTTTGAATTTTTGCAAAATCTTTTATTTCTCTATTTAATATTATTTGTGTATAGTTTCGTTTTGTGTTTTGCTCTATCTTTTCGAATGACTTCCGCCTAGCCATGTTTTTTTCTGTTTTCGTGTTGATCTGACAGGTTGTGTACGGTTGTAAATGATCCTCGTTGCTTGGGCAAGACCCACAGAAGATGGGAAAAGTGTCGTCCGGAAAGATGACTCTTGGAAAGTAATAATTAATAAAATTATTATACTTTGATTGTGTACGATTATTTCCTTTTTCACATATGAATTACCACAAGATATCTGCTACCACCATGAAATTAATTATGTACTTTACAAACTAGGAATAAGTACTTGATTTATATTGAAATACAGGTTGGTTATTCTCGTAGACAAGTAACATTCTTGTTTACATTTTAAGAAATGAAATTGATTTATGAAAACATTAAAAACATATGCGGCGTGTCTGACTGTTATATATTTGGAAGTAGACAGTGTCGTGAGGCATGTTTTATTAACAAAATTTAACAAAAACGCATACACAATTTATTTTACGTAGTGTACCTTCAAATAATATCCATGTATACATTTACTTCACCTGTTAGGTGCTAGGTCAACGATCTGTTTGTCAAATTGCAACCACGAGTTTTGTTACTCCAAGCAACAGCAAAAACGAAGAAGAGAATTCGATCTCGTTTCCAAGACATTCCGCTGCGTGAGAAATCCAAAACCTCTCCTCGTATCCGCCCAGTGCTACCAACCGTTCGAGTGAGCAGAAGAAGATGCGTGCGCCTGACGTGGTGCTCAGAGGCAGGAACGAACGCTTACGCGCCTTCGCTTCCCGGCGAAGAGCTACCCCGAATTCCTAGAACGAGGACGTCACCCGTTTCGTGGTTTCAGAGGAAACTGTCGGAGCGGGCGACCTCTGGAAAGGAAGTCTGGCGGTGAACGTGCAGGCCGTCGAGCATGAAATTGGCGGCCGCGGACGTGTGCATAAGCGCACGCCTCGACTCAACACTGATGTCATATAAGTGGCGACGGTTCATCGTTACTTCATTGCCAGATCCCCCGCCCTCCGATAGCTCAGACAATGAAGAAGACATGTCACATGAATGGTTTTTATAACGTCAACAATTTACATATTAAGTTCTGAAAATTCGATGGATTGTAGACTTAAAAAGTTCCTGAAAGTTGTCTTTTAGAAGGGATGCGTAAGGGGTACATTTAAGAAATTGCTATTAAGGGGATGATCAGTGGACGGGAAGAGGGTGGTCTGTTAACAGAACAACAATTTGCATACAATGTGTGAGTTTCTGTGTCCGCTCCAAGAAAAATCGGTCGTTAAGATGAGAGTTCGTTTAACAGGGGTTGTCTTTTTGTGCGGTTATAGAGTATACTCGTTCTGTCAATCCACCACTCTTCAGCCCTCACCAAAAATGTGTATCATGGAAACGTTGCAAAACGTATTGTTCATTGACTAAATCGACGTCTTAAATTTTCGCCAAGATTTAGCACACCTTTACTAAATGTAGTATCCATGTGCCCGGTATAAGCTAATGAAAAGTGTATCGTTTCTAGAATGGACCGAGCACACACGCGTCTGCAATCTCGAGTGGAGTACTAATATTTGAAGAGTGACAGCATTTTGCAAATAGTTTCCTCGCGCAGAGTCTATTTATTTGTCAAAAACGGTTAAAAACTAAGTGACATACTATGGAGAGAAGTGGAATAAGTGCACGGTTTCTTGAGCTTTGGTATTTGTGTCCTAACTCATATAAGTATTAATTTATATTATGAATACAGATAGAAACCAGCGGTTGGGCGAGAATTGGTATGGAAATATTTGCTCCGGTGTAATAAAACTCACGAAAGGCACTCGGCCGATCCTGGCAAAATTAAATCCTCTAGCAATACAGCACCAATCAGAGCTTCGATTTGAATTTCTCGATAAGATTGAGGATATTGTATCGTGGCCTGCGCAATATGGTATTTAAATCAAACGTCAAAATGTTCACACTAGCGCCCCCTAAGGAAAGCAATGGCAAACTACCCTAGGTATGCTTGCTCAGGATAAGTCTCGCAAGGAGGTGCTAGGGGCTTCTGGAGACTATCTTGCGCCCTAATCAGTGTATGGCATTATAAGAAGAAAATTAGTCATAAAACTCAAACTATACGGGTCTGCGCAGTGCATGGTGTTATACTGGGAGCCGCTAGGCACGCGGACGCCTCCAGGAAGTATAGAACGCACGAATCCCCACCTGGAGCACACTCTGTTGGTATTGAAACCCTACTACTAACAGGAGCAAAGCGTTGTTTGTCACGTGCCCAGAACATGTCATTCCGGGGTTTCCATCAAAGCATTCATTCCATTGCGCGCGATTCCGTGCTTGGCTTCAGTTCTGTTATGCGTATGGTAGATTTATTGGTGTGTTCTGGAGTAGGTGTGACATAGCGTACAAGGGTGCTATCTCTACTAATTTTTTTTTTCTGTAAAAAGTTGATGTTGAGGACCAGAGAGTGGTTTAAATACGAAGGCCATCAAAGAATTAAGTTCCACTATCTTGTAAAAATACAAGCGGGTTATTTACAGCCGAGAAACTATTTTATTTTCATTCCACAACTATTATATTACTCCTCCGCGTACTCACCACCTTTTGTATCTTGACAGACGTTTTTGATACGTTCTTTATATTAGGTTACGTCGTGTCGCCGTAGCCAGTAATTACCCTCCTCTTCCATCTCTTCATCAGTCGCAACCCGCATGATTGCAACATGAGTTGCGAAATGCGATGGTAGTCACTAAAAGCAAGATCCGGAAATAATGTGGATGGGGGAAAAGGTTCCATTTGAAGTTCTCCAGCAAATCCTTGGTTCTTCGAGCTGTGTAGGGGCGGGCGTTGACATGAAAGAGCAACACTTTTATTGACAGAAAACCAGGACGTTTTCGTTTGATTGAAGCTCTGAGGTTTGTAAAGACCGGGTACTACTTCAGCGACCGGGTACTACATGTGACCGTCGTGCGTCGTGGCAGGTAGTCAACCAATGAAACATTCTTTTGAAACTAAAAGGTTTCGTCCGTACTACGATTTGTTTGTTTCTGGAACTGAATGATGTACTCATCTTTAGTTTTCAGTGACAATTCGGGAAACCAGTTGGTCGCCCTCTCTTTTATACATTTGCAGGAAACCTTGTGCCGACTCGCTCCGTTGTTGGTTGTGAGCATCAGTAAGCAAACGCGGGATACATCGTGCACAGACTTCTCGATAACGCAAGACATCTGAGACGATCGTTCTAATAGAGGGTCGTCAATTGCCATACCAGGAGGCAGTTGCATCATTATGTCGTCAATGGTGACGCGCTGCTCTTCGTCCATGACATTCCGAACTGCAACAGGGGCCGCACGGTCTGTAACGGAAACGGGCCTCGCGCTGTGCTTGCCATCATGCACATGTTTCCATCATCCAGGGACCATGAATGCCGCCGGTAAACCATGGGGATACTCATGCAATCTTCACCATAAACAAACGCTAACTAGCGATGGAGATTGATAGCCATTTTATTTCTCGCTGCGAAACAGCGAATAACAGAGCGGAAATTACAAGGGAACACACTTTCGACTGGTAGCTCCATGGCAGACGGCGCTTTACTGGAGAGACGCGAGCGTTTGAAAGTAAAGTGCTTCCATACCCTAATGGAAGTTCCTACAGTACGAACGTAAGTTTAAACAATGTGGTTTGCAGAGAATAAATTAGGTAGATTTAATTGAAGGCTTGAAATAAAAAAGGGTGAACATAAATGTCATTTCTATTAAATGCACTTGTTTACCAGAATAATTATGAATTTATCTAGCCCTACGAATCCACGTCCTGACGCATTTCTTGACAGTGTTACAAGGTGATTGTATGTATCTAGAATTGTATGATCCAATTGGTTTAACGTATAAAAACCTATATCTCGAAGGTATGAAAATGGTACTTACATCCTTTTTTATTAGAAGTCCTCAATTTTTGGATGACGTACGTATAACACAGACCCAAATGCGCATATTGTTAATGAGCTTGTTATCAGTTTAAAGATAAGGATATAGATTTCGTCTATAATCTTGTAAAGATATGGTTCCTTTCTCACCTCATAAATTATTGTCTTGTGTATTGAAAATGGTTCTAAAATCTCTGTATTTTTGTTCTCAAAATTGTACGTTTTTTTCATAGAATCAATGTTAAATCGGTTATTAAATAGTAACAGGGTCTGTCACAATGCCTCATTCACAGGGTTGAAATATTATAAATGGAGCTTGGAAGATTTTCACCACGACACAACATACAAGGAAACATATATAGCCAACTCGAGATTCAAAGCCGCAGCCCTGAGTGGCAAAATGGGGATGACGCTACCGCCTTCACACACACCACTCCAAACTCGGCTGTTTACTCATAAGTGGTCCTACAAGAAATGTAGAATGTTTCAAAACACTTCTGAAGTGAATCACCTGCTGGTGTATTATGCAATGTCATCAGATCATAGAATATCAGAAAAACTTCAGATTCACATTAGAAAAATTCTTCAATACAAGTAGATTTAATTTTTGCTTCCTTTTGTCTCTGACCAGACTGGCGGGCACATTCCTACTATATTCTGACGGGCTGTATTTCTCTGGTACTTTTTTATTTGATTATTCTACCTAATTTTTATTTCATATTTCTATATGCATTTAACCAGACAATAGTCCGAAGGATCCAATGAGGTTGCCCTGCCATAAATTGAGAGTCAAATAGGCTTTCTTCACAGAGGCCCGGTTATGAAAATTTACGTATGTTATTTATCTTATTTCCTTCTCACGTATGATTGGGAATTTCCTTTACTACTACTCCCAAGGTTTAACAATACTTACTTCGTGCAACATTGTAATCTGTATTCTGCCGTGAACACAAACTTCACATACATGTATAGCATTTTATAAGTGCGACAACTCAAAGAATGTTGCAATAAAACGCTTATTATTGATATTTGCAATGATTTTCCCGAATACCTCTCCTTGCATGCATATCCATTACCCTTCTTTAAATATTAATTTAGAAACCATTAATTTAATCCAAAACTAGATCCTCATACATTTATAGAATTTAACATAATCTTTCCTTTGGTGAACCTCAGCCCTCTTGATTGTCGTTCTGTGTCCACTCCAAGTTCCATTTTAATTGAAATCCGATTCAGGCCAAGGCATATTTCTCTTCACACACGCAATTATAGTTTTTCTTTATACTTATTGATTCCTAATTACTTTTGTAATTTACTTCTTTACTTACGGAAATTGCTCACTTGTAGATATACAGTTTTATTTACGACTACATTCCCTATTTTGCTCTATATTAATTATGTTGACATTTTCTTGTATTATCATTAGGTATTACTCGATCAATTGCTTCTTTTCTATTGTTGCTGTCGTTCTATTTATATATTTTATCCGAATTTGTCGTTCCTTTGTGCACACCTAGTGATAAATCATCACGTTATCAACAGAGCTTTTACAATTTTTTGTTTTAATTTATAAATAAAAAATAAAGAGATTCAATGTTGTGTAAATAACCTAAATATAACTGGCAGTTATAGCGGTACAGATCAATTCAGTACATACTTTCTCACAAATTGTTTATATACATATTTCATTGCAAATTTGTTTATATACGATAATACTGAACAAATACAAACTTCATTCACATTCAGAAACAATAATAACGGTAATGATCTTAGCTATTTTACATTGTAAAATCTCAAACGATTTGGTTCTTATTACGTAACAGAATTTTCCATTAGAGCTTTACTCTTTATGAAAGTTGTATTATTACTTTGCTTGTAAATGACACAGTGATTTTTTTCAGTGTATACAGTACATTTTTCAGACTTCTAAAATTGATAAGATGGTGTTACAAAAACGCTCACTTTACCAAAGAGCATATAGCACCACGGGCGCTCACAGGCCGAGCGGCGAGGCGAGGTTCAAAACATTCACTTTACGAATACCACAGAGCGTCTAGCACTCAGGTGCTCACTGGCCGAGCGACGGGGCGAGATTACCACGTTCCCGGGGAAGGCCACGGACAATCAGTCTGCCGTTGACGGTCGAGGCAGGTGGAGCCCGTGCACTCACTCGCCATAGCAAACATCATAACTTCAGAGAAAGTTAGTCTTCGTAATCAATCTTATTGTCATAATCAGCCACACTGTCTCGAACTACTTAAACCCAACAAACTCTGCACACCTTTACTGATAGACCACAAGTGTTATTTATGGTGAAGGCAACGAACACAATTCAAGCGAACGGTGGTTCCTGGTCAACGGTTGTAGTGCCGAAAGATCAACAAGCTGCAGATTCAACCTGAAAGGCGCTACAACAGTTCCATATTTTAGATTTGAAGTTCATTAAAACATGGTACTATAATCAACAAAGCTAGCTCTTACATTTGTCATTATATGTATTAACAGTTTTATGAGCTTACTCAATAAAAGTTTGTTCACAAAACTTTTCAAAGGTACGTGTTCATATGTTAATTCCTCCCATTCATAAACATTCAAATCAAATTAGGTGTAGTGGATAAATAACTTAAAGTGTTATCAGAGTATCAAAAATACCATCGGGCTTCAGATTCATTAGATGGTAATTCAGTATAAAACCGCAGTGAAGTTTGATAGAATTAAAGTTTCGATAATATTTTTTAGCAATATTTTTCAGGTATGATTACTTTAACTTAGTACCGCATCCTATTATTCTTAAGCCTCTTTTTGAAAGAGTTTCTTCAGTGCAGAGAAATTGCCGTCTCAAAACGCTAGCGCGCAGAATTCTCTGCCAGGTGTTTGGCCGCTGTTTTGCCACGATAAGTGTGGACATTTGTTTCCTTGACATTTATTTCTTTGGGGCGATGCTTTCCTTCGCAGTATCATCTTCAACAGCAGGGCCACACCGCCGGCAATAGGTGTGGAATTGCGACTCGCCTTTCCTAGCCAGGAACCATCTCATCGCATCCCGCCTCTACCTCCTCCTCCGTCCTTACCAGCGCCCCCCCCTATGCTCTCCACTTCGTCTTCACGTCGTCCCCTCTCCATTCTCTCGCTCTTGTCTCTGTTATCACTCGGTTCTTGCTCCGTCTCGGTTCCGTCCTTGAATCCTCCGTCTTGAATCCTCCTTCCGTCCGCGCCAGACTTCACCTCTGCAGTGTGCCCTGACGCCGTTCTCAATCCACCTTGATTTCGATCTCTCAACCCTCACACACCTTCCCACACCCCTGCCTCATCTCTCCGGGGCTTGCCTCTTTCCTGCACCCCTCTCTCGGGCACCGTCGCCACATGAAAAGACGCCTAACACCCTTTCCGCCCCCGCTCTCG
>BOPP01000018.1:9153498-9179099 GCA_017312745.1 Gryllus bimaculatus | reverse complement strand
ATGTCGTAAACAGTGGCGCACTGAGAATGCGAATTCACTTAGCATGGAAATAGGCGGAATAACGCAATTCAATTTTTGCATATTCAAAATCGAAACTTTAATTGTTTTTGGAATTTTTCATCGAGTTCTGGGTATCAAAGGAAGCAATAGATAACTCTGAAAAGGCCGGATGCTGTATAGTTTTCTTTCAGTTTCTATGCGCTTTGGACATTAGTAATATATACGTTTTGATACTAGTTGGAATCTTCATGTCAGTGGTGAAGGTAAAAGTAAAACTAATATACTTAACGTAAACCAAAGATAAATTTTTGTTTGAATTATGAAACAAATATTCATACCTGAGTGAAGTAAAAAAAGCATTTTCAATTCAAAATCCAACATGGAATACCAAAGAACCTTATTACAGCATAAAATATAACGAATATTTTTGCTGCAAGGAAAAGGAATGATTTTAGTTAATTTGTCGCTGTTTTTATTAAATTTTATTTCGGGAAATAATTATTCACAAATGTATGTAGAACTAAAGACAGAAACTGTAACTGCCAATGCAACATCGGGTGGTCTCCAAGGGAGCGCTGCTTCTTGCTTCCTTAAGATCCCCCTGCCGACGTCGTTGTTAGTACATCCCCCGAAGGCGTATTCTCTAAAACTCCGCAATGGTTTCTGGAAAGATAGCGGGGAAATGAAGTCTACTGTTACCGCAGACGCGTTACAGAAGCCCCCATACTCAGGACCTCATCGGTGTTCACAGTATCGTATTTCACAACAAGGAATAGTAAGGTTGTTAAATGAAATGGTCACCACACTGACTTCAATAAAACGGGAGGTCTAATAAACCATTGAAATAATTGACCTCTCTGTATTTCAGTGGTTAGAGCAGCTGGATTCAAATCAGGAGACCCAGGTTCAATTTCCGATCGGGGTGACATTTTATTATTAAAATTAATTTGTGACAAACATGGAAGCGATGAAAGATGTTGACATAAAACGCATCATTTGAAGAGAAGTGAAAAATTACAAAAAAAAAATTCTTGTCGATTATCTGTTTCCAATAATTACAGACTATTCAATTGTGATAATTTGAACTATACACTACTAATATCGTAGTACATTCTAGTACTATATTTTATTGAGTATAATGTGTATTTTGTTTCGAACAATTCTAATATTTCTAGAGGAAATCCCCTGTGAGATGTTTAAATTGTTTGTGATTTACTTGTAGAATTACATTTTTGCCCAAGGGTGTCGATGAATCGCTTAAACAGGGTACCTGCGTTTGTGTATACCGACAATTTGATGCGATACACTTGTGATTCTGCCAAATTTCTTGAGATTTCTTTTTCTCATCCTTAAGCGTCTGTGCCTTGAAACCTAACTTCAAATTAACTTCTCTCCATAGCACATCGTAAACAGTTTATAACTGTTTTGGCGTAAACAAATAAAAATAAAATAAACCTTAGAGAGAATATTCACAACCTATCTGAGTAATTTGTTCGTAATTTGTTCAAAACCGTTGGCATTCATTGTATAAGGGAACTTGCCAAGTACTGTTGACTATTGGTTCCTTGCAAACAAAATTCGGAAAGGGGAATCATTTCTATATCTTAATAATAATAATGGTAGTAATAATAACAATGATAACGATAATGATAATGATGGTGATGATGATGATTTGTGGAATGAAAATGAAATTTGACGGTCCATTTTAACACATTCTTGCGAATATAGAAACTCAAATATTTTATCATTTTAATGAATTTCTCACTGATGAAATATATCTAAACTTCCGTTAGAGGAGATAAGTTATCCCTGAAGCACACATTCTTCCGTTCTTGCCCGTGCGGGGGAGTTACATCGCCCAGCTCTGCTTTGTGGGACGGTGGAGCGTTGACCGACCGTCGCTGTCCGCTTTACGGCAGAGGACGTCGGGCGGGGGCGGCGGGGGCCCGTGGCCGATGGCAGGCCCCTTATTGGGGGAATTCCGGGCCCACATTTCGGAAGCGGCGGCGCCCGTCGAACAAAGGGTTGGGCCAGAGAACGCCGATGAGAAAGAAGGGCGGTGGCGGATAGACTGTGATGGACACATCCGACCTCCCAGGCAGTAGAGCGCCCAGCGGCGGAGAGGCCGAGACGCTCATTCTTCACCTCTCGGAATTTGCGAGAGACCACTAGGGCAGTGGTCAGGGCTGTAGTCTTTCACATGTACGTGCAGTCTTCGACATTTCGGTCGATCCGCATCAAAGCCGGCGTCGTTAGCTGAATCAGCCAACTCCATAAATGATTTGCATTTTAAAATAGGTTTTATAGAGCGAATATTTTCTAATCATTTTCTGCCAACATTGCTCATTGCTTTCTGTATTCAGAATTCGACTTGTACATGGCTTAGGGTAGGGATCCTAGAATTAAGAAAACGTCCACAAAATACACTTCTCCTCGTAGCATGTCTCACAGAGTTTTTAACAGTTTTTGACGTAAAACTAATAATATAAATAAGAAAATTGCTTAAGTCACAGAAGTTAAGCAAGTCGAAACACCATGGATTTCTAGACGGATGTCCGACAGGGAATCCCGGCTACTATTGCCGCAGAGACCCTGGCCGAAGGGATAAAAGGCATCGATCGACTGCGACGCGACGAGACAAAAAGACAAAAACTTCAACAAGGATTACTCCAGGCGCGCTGTGCGCAAGAAAGACTTAGAGACGTGTCGTAAAGACGCAATGAATTGTTTAAAAAATGAGTTTTTATCGGTATTTATCAGTGCTTCTCATTCTACGATTGCTTTGCCACGGAACATTATATTCAGGATACTTGAGGAGGAATCGTGTAAACTTCGAAAATAACCCTTAACACAATTTTCAGTATATTTTGTGTAATAAACTACAATGGCTGAGCTGAGCACTCAAAAGTGTGTATGAAAAAATACTTTCTAGGCAAAACAATTTGCATTTTAGAAGCACATCAACCCTTTACAAACATAAATTGTTTATTATTTCCAAAAGAAATTAATGTAATTGTTCAGAAAGAACAATTATCCCAAAAATAAAAAAAACAGTCGAATTGCGAAAAATTGTTTTTTTTTCTTTTTTAATTTCTGTATCAACGTTGAAGTCGATCGACAAACATAGTTCCAGCCAACACAGCTGACAGCGAAGCTTACGTATGCTGTTCCGCAAGATCTGTTTCATCCTCGTTCTCTGTTCGGTTAGGTAATATAATACGATGCACTACTCGATAGTCTAGAAGCCGGGCGCTAGGTGAGAAGATATCTCTATTATCTAACTACAAAGATCAGTTTTGGCGATCAGTGGCAAAGGAGAAAAATATCACGACGAAACTAATAGTCTACACATTAAATCACTTCTACATTTATGGACACGGAAATACTCATAGAATTATAAGAAAGAAAAATAATACAATTCGGTACCTGGATTTCACTCTAGTCCCATTTTGAGGTCTGACATAACTTTGCAGGCACTTCATCGTTCATAGCGAAAATGTAAAAAGTTTCATCGTGATGTTCGTATTAAACTTGTTTCATTAACATATTTTAGTTCTCGAAAGCGTGCTTTCCTATTTAAAGCTGTTGAAGATATTTGCTACGTCATTATACTTCCTCAACATCGTTGTACTAGATGAATATATTTTCACGTCAAAACGTTTTAATAAAGCTAAAGTAGGGTATCGCTGTTGGCGCAGCAATGAAAAGCTTTCGTTGTACGCAAATATTTCATCATGTTATGGTTTAAGGTGCCAAGAAGCGAGTTTGTTATGAAAATAAACTGTTGTCGATTGTTATCGCTTCGCAAGTCGAATATTTGCGCGCTCACGTAATCTAGCCGTAGGGTTTGGATAGGTGTTCTGAAATTCACTTTGTGTGATCAGCACGTACGCTCCTGGAAACATGTGAAAAGGCTCGGTAGCTTCTCCCAGTTCTTAATTTTGCGACGAAGCCTAAGAAACAGTGAATTCATTACTGAACACCTATATGTGCCATTTTCTTTAAAATCTTTCATTTTTCCAAAATTAAAGATTAGTCTAAAAATGTGAAATGAAAACGAAGAGTGTATAACTATACATATAAAATGCCTCAATGAGGACGGTGTATTTCAAAAATTTTATCGCTTTACTATCCGTTTTTTTACCGCTTCTCCCTACAGGCCAATCATAAACTGTGGCTCATCTATCTTAGGTGGATACAATATAGCTTTCAGTTATTTTCAATATTTGGTCCATTCTGCAACTCTGTTGGAGATAATTTCACTCGTGGAATAGTCCTATTAAATACCACTCGTGCTTTGGAAATTCTTAGATAAATCCCCTCCTCCCTTCCAGAGTCGGGAATTTATTGACTATTTCTAGAGCACTCATGGTATTACCTATGACAATTTGTCTTGAAATGATATTCCATAGTTTTAAATAGATACCAAAGAGTTTTACAGTCTAAGAGTCTAGGTGTGAGATAATTTCTTTTTATACTGGTGAATTTCATTTTATTATTTTATGATGCTTTATTGTTATTGTTTTAATTTTCAAGACTCATTTGTGGCAATTTTTGTGGTTATTTTTTAGATGTATATTTTTTAAAAGATCCCAACAAGTATTTAAAATTAGATCCTAAAAATTAGTGTAAACGTGTTTGCTATAAATTAGTCAAATAAGCGGATTAATAGATGTCTAAGGTTTTTAGAATACACGTCGCAAAATTATATTCCTACGTAACCGTTAGATCATACGAAAAAATATGTGCTGTTTGAGGTATTCGCTCCATTTTCTTAAGTCACATGTAAGCAAACTCCACACTTTCTGCATAGTGGTTAATAGAAAAAAAGGTAACCGATTTAGATTGGAAGTGAAATAAACGGAAATGATGAAGTTTAATGTGATCCATTTGATCAATTCATGCCATAGTCACTAGAAAACATTATTTCATCGTCCAGTGTTCTTGTCTAAAGATACCAAATGAAAGATACCAAATGAAAGATACCAAATGAAAGATCACACGAATTTATTCTTGTATTTTCCCTGTGCTATCAAGAGCAAGGATCTGAACTGAAAAGCACCTAGTCCCAACGCGATTAAAGATTGTTTGTTTCGCAAAATAAACAACTTGCAGAAGTTTCCGCAAAGGTTATTTCGTTGGAGAGCAGTCGGTGTCCTACTCTCGCTGAAGGGGATGCGGGCAGCGGGGCCCGGGCAGCGGTTCTCGGGCAGCGGTTCCCGGGCAGCGGTTCCCGGGCAGCGGTTCCCGGGCAGCGGTTCCCGGGCAGCGGTTCCCGGGCAGCGGGGCCCGGGCAGCGGGGCCCGGGCAGCGGGGCCCGGGCAGCGGGGCCCGGGCAGCGGGGCCCGGGCAGCGGGGTGCTGGGAGCGCGGTTTTGTGGATGGAAGCCGATTTGCGGCCTGCGCGAGACCCAGTGTCTGTACAGGAACAGCTCGTGATTGGTGGGCGCCAGGGGCCAGCAGCCACCCTTTCCCCCGCACCACCAACCGCCTCCCAAAAGGCCGTTAGTACTCTCGCTGCCGCCAGCACACTGGAAGGCGACTTATCCTCATGTGCGTAATAAATACGTCCCAAGCCGGCGTCGGGACGGGGCGGTGGCCGAGGGGGCGAAACCCTGCTTTGGTATTTGGTGGAAGAGGGAACGGGAGAGAAAGCCTTTGCAACTGTATAACCGAGCCGAGAAATACCGAGCCCGCTGTACTAAAACAGAGTGAAGAGTTGCATTTACTTTTTACACTCGGAAGGATAAAAAGGATTGCCTTTATATGTGGGTATTTTCTAGCGTTCTGAAAACAGTGCTGATATTAATTTTGTAGATTCATAACTGGAAAGATGAAATATCAAAGGAAATATGTGTAACATTTTGAACTCAGTAGTTGTTATTTCATTCTTTAATTCCAGTTTTAGGCTGACTATTAAAATGTGAATCTAGTCAGAGCTTGAACGTAACTATTGTGACGGTCAAGCTCCCGATTGGACCCATAGGAACGTGCCAGATGGCCTCTCTGCACGAGATACTCCGCTGCGGTATACTTTTGTTCACTATAGACTATCACGACTGACTAACCTCTAAGCTGTTCATTCTCAAAGTGTTTTTTGTAGAATTTTGCTTTGATTTTGAAATCTAGTTTTTTTTAATATTAAAGTAGAGTTATTGATCCCAAATAGTTTAAATGAATAATGTATCTCAGTACGAACACACGGTATAGCAGTTTAATCGTTAGACGCCACATAGTTAAAACGTAACTTGATTGTAGATAGCATCAAGAAACACACAAGATATACAGAGGCTGAGAACACACGCTTTGTGTCCTTCAGGAGAATACACAAAAATAATTCTCCTGTTCGTGTCGCGGAAATGTTAAAAACGCAGTGACATCCCTTCGGAAAGCCCTCACCTACTCTTGCAAGCACTGTGAGGGAAATAGTTTGTGCTTATGTATATTCACACAGGCAAGTGCTTGTGTGAAATCATTGACAAAACCTCACGTAGAACAAAATTTAGATGACCGTCGAAAGAAAGCCAACAATTAGTAAAGAGAATGTGTACATGCGAATTTTCCAAAATTTCATTTACAGCTGAGCATTGCTATACCTTTTTGATGGTATTTCGGCTTCTGCGCCCATTGGTAGAATTTTATGATCATGATAAAGTTCCGATGTTCAAGTCATATTCCTTGGGGTAGCTCTTAGTTCGTATTAACATAATATAAGCTTGTCAATTGATATATTTCCAAGTATCTACATCTTAATGCCGCAAGAAAAAAACTTTGTACCTATTTTTACTTTTCCGTATACATAAGCATATACGGATTAATCAACGTAGTATGGGGAGAGGTATGTAAAGTTGCGGAAAATCGATTTCGAGATTTCAATGGAAATAAGTTTTAGGGTCCCCTGACAGCGAAAACTATTTTTTCAAAACGTTCGTCCGTTTGTCTGTCCGTCTGTGAACATCATTAGCGCCTAAACAATACGTAGGAGTTTTCCGAAATGGATATTCCCCCGTAGATCTGGCTCGACTCGTGGCGCTTCGATTTTGAAAAACTTTCTACAAAATTAGGGGTTACTTTACATGAAGCCACCCGATCATATTCAAAATTTTCTCAAAAAGGTTCCAATTTTTTCTTTAGATTTGTTGTAAAAATATAGTAAAATACACTTATAATGGTGACATAGGTCCGATTTTAAGGGTCAACTCTAAATTTTAAGAAATTTCAAAATTTTCAAATTTCATAATCTTGAAATGTTTTGGAGCGTCTTCCTACAACTACAAAATTGAAGATAGAGACTTTTCCTTCAAGTAAAATTTGTTCTTCATAGTGAGTTCTTTCATTAAGGTCCTGAACATTTTTTGAAAAGTTTAGTAGTTTTCGCGCAATATTACGTGAAATTTTAAAAAATAACAAAAACATTATTTCAAACATGGCTCCAATTTTTTCTTTAACCTTTTGATAGTGATAATACTAAATGCACTCTGAGATGACATAAACATCAGGTTGCTTTATTCTTTTGTTTTTTCAAAAATTACAAAAAATGTTTTGACTAGTTTCTCACGTTGTTAATATTTAAATTGGTGACAGTTTGTCTACATTATATTTATGAGTACATGTGGTTTAAATAATGTCACGTAAAGTTACTCGAAATCTCCACCGTTTTCTGTGAAAATTATCTCCCCGCATTTTCAGAAATGCTTAAACGCCATATTCTCAAGAACGGCTTCATATTTTTTCTTCAAACTTTTCGAACTGATAATGCTAATTGCACACATTAATATGACGTAAAGTTCAATTTGGAATATGTTTTTTACACATTACACTAATGTAATTTCTTCGAAAGATCTCTCACGCCGTTAATATGCACATTTTCCGCAAATTTGCGAACACCATTTTATTTGTAAGTTAAAGTGCTTCAAATGAGTTCAAATGAGGTTTTTCGAAAACTCAAAAAATTTATGTGAAAAAGAGCTTTAAATGTCGAATTTACAGTTGCTCTTAAACGCCGTTTTCTTAAAAACGGCTCCAAATTGTTCATAGAAAATTGCCTTTTAGAACGGGGTTTTACTGTTCTTTAATATACTTAAAATAATATTTCCATTCGACTGTTAGGAAACCGACAATTACAAAACAATGGACTTAAGGCGGTGATAGAAGGCTGGCAAGAATATTTGACAAGTCCGAATAGCTAGTAGGTACCAAAGGAAATAAATACTAATATGGGAAAGTCTGTGCCTTTCTGTAGCACCACTAGTTGAGTTTGAGTAGGTATTGCGCAAACGAAGGAGTATGAGATATTGCACCGTTGAAGTGCATACCTAGAAGGAGTGCAGATTGCTAAACTTTATACGTAATATGTATATACGTGTTAAATAATATAGCGTGAAGATGCAACCCGCTACACACTGCGTTACACTACTATCGCATATCCTGCACAGCTCAGAAACGATTAGTTTTAGAGCCTTAAAATATAATTTTCGTGTCAATTGAGTGACACTAGTTTAATTTATATGCCATAATCTACAAAATGAGTCATTTTTACTTTTTTACAAGCCTAGCACTTAACAGAAAAGTACATAACTCCGTGGCGAACATATTATCAATAATAGTAATAATAATTGTCGCACGTGAACTATGTTAGTTTTTGCAAACGTTCGTAATTATGTAATTTTTTCCACTTAATATAACATTACACATAACGAAATGTAAGGATTTCGCTCTCTTGACGGTTGACGTTATGAGACCAGTTTACGTTGCATTTCTCAGCTATGCGGGAGGGGTGATAACCCTAGAGATCCCCCTGATTTCATATATTTTCAAATTTGGTAGTGTAGCAGGTAATTAAAGCAAACAACGCACACTCATGACATGTTTGTACTCTCTCTCAGATCAGGTAATAGAACAAAAGTTTTAAAAAAATGAAATAATATTCCAGGAATACTGTTTGGCAAAGAACCTGAATAACATTAAAAATTCAAAATATAACGATGTAAGGTCGTATTTCGGCCACTGGGTGATTACTAATTTGTAATAATTACATGTCAATTCAGTTACAAAACAATATGACCTGAAATTTTGAGTCTAAAATGATGATGATGATGATGACGATTTTATGCAATGGTAATAATGGTGTATATTGCGTATATGCGGTTGGGATGGAATGGGAATAAATGTATTATATTCTTTTTTTGTATAGATCTGTAACTAATGTATGTGAATCATGCTGTAATATATACAGTTTCTTAACCACCTGTTAAGAGCGAAGCAGTATGAGAACTTGTTTTTCACAGCAGTTCCACAGGCGCTACGTTTTCAGACAGTAAATGACCCACTGTCCATCTATTTCGGGACCTTTTTCTCTTTGAGTGTGTTTTTTCCCTTTCATTTGATCCTGCTCTTTTGCCTGTAGGGAATCTCTACGTGTGCAGAACATTGCCTGTGACTCATCTAGTAGTTACCAAAGGCTCTCTGATATCGACAGCCAATCTGAACCTGTGCCCAGTGGTGAAAAAGATACAGATTTAGTGAACTCTGGCAGGTCACTTTTTGTTTATTTGGAATCGACCTTCGTTCGTGCTTGTTTTCTCCAAAGTTATGAGGCTATATAATTAGGTATAATAATAGTCGCACAAAGTATCAGGGAAACTTCGTAAGTTGGAGTTTCACTAAGTCAGGTTGTTGTAAATTGTCAAACGATCTCATATTTTTCACGTATAAAATGCAAATTACCTATTATGTTTTTTAATAAAAAATAAGACTGCGCTTTAATATACTGCAATCAAATTGTATTTCACTATCTCGAATTCTCCAATATAAGGAAAGTATTATAATGTTTCAATATTTTGACAGAGAAAAATTTGTGGGCTTCTGATACAAAAAAGATTATTTCACGTAGTAAATTACCTCATCGTGTTCAGTATAATTAAAAATACACGTTATGGGCGTCCTTTATACCAAAAAATTGTTGTTTTATTAACTGAACGTCTCTGTCTGTTTCGTAACGGGAATAAAGTTACGGAAGGAAAGTCTAATTAAGATTTCAGAGATGAAATTATGACTTTCGTGTAGTTTCGTCTAGTCCGACTTCTTTAGTGACAGCGACTTCATTTAAAACCTTTATGCGTAGTAGTTTGCGCATTATTATTAAACTTAACTTTTCAAAATTAATCTTAATTTTTACAGATTTTTTCCAGTTTGTGCTACATTTTTAGGGTTGTCGCGGTGGGTTGTTTCTAGAATATCTTGACATATGGACGCACAAATCGAAAAAAAAATTATATTCTTCATGGTAATGGACGGATTATATATTAATTTATGTACTACCTTCATCGTCTGCACCGTCTTTAAAACTGTCAATCTATCAATTGTGGTCATATATGGCCGTCGATGACGTTTAACAATTATCTCTAATAAACCAGTTATAATTGTCGAATAACCATAAAAGTAACGACATTTTTCTATCTTTTTATTTTAATTTCTATTTTAATGTTATCTAACCTTAATGCTGCTGCATAATAAGAGGTAGTTAATGTCGTTAATCTAGACGTTGCAGATTTGATCACTGAGTCAGTCGAGTTGAGGGGCTTCGGCATGAAACCGCACACGTGATATGAGACCGCAGCTCGCGGGTGGTCACCACACGGGATCTCAAAGGGCAGCAGCTCCCACGCAGTCGAGGCGGAGGGCGAAGGGTGCTCCCGCCGGTCATTGATCCGGTCTTAGTTGCGCCTTGTACTGGGCTTCGCCTCGATCTCATCCCTTGAAAATTGCTCTCTAACATCTTTATTTTTCGCTCCAGAAAGTGGCTTCCGCGTGGAGTATGGAAAAGAGCGTCTACTCATTATTTGACTTGAAACGCATTCTTTAATCACGTGTGAATGGATTTCAAAGATTTCTAATGTAGAGCGTTACTTAGAATCAATAATCACAATCACATTATAAACATTTACTTCGAAATAGCTTATGTGGTGCGATTGTCGGCTGTATTTTTACCTGATTTCGAGCTGTCACATGCTTGCATTGATGGTCACAATGCGATCGCAAATGCGATCCCAAAAGCTTCAAGACGAAAATATCTGTTGTGAGGGGAGTATGTTTTCTTCTTCTTCTTCTTCTTCTTCTTCTTCTTCTTCTTCTTCTTCTTCTTCTTCTTCTTCTTCAAACTCCTCCTTTGAACACTTCCATCTACCCAGGTCCATGAGAATTCTAACTCATCCTTTGCTTTTCGGCCTCCTGCGCATGAGTTTCCAGAATACGAACGCGAAATGTACTATGTGTACTACAGTCTCATATAAACTTGTTCTCCGTTTTGGTATTCAAGTTGACATTTAATGGGATGTTTACGTAATTTGAGTAGCAAATTGTCTCTCGCCGCTCAGTTATGGGGATGTTTGGAGAAAGGGCAGCAAGTAAGAAGAACTTAATTAAAACGAGAAATTTAAGTATAGTTTATAAAGTCAAATGCTGTGCATATATTCCCTCTTGAACAATTCAATCAAATGTGCTGAAATACACTTATAATTTAAAACTAGTAGTTCTCTAACTTTGCCCATGAAAGTTCACTTTGCAATTTTATTGACTACTTGAACGGTTTAAGCACTTCTTTTTATTGAATGAAAACTCAGTTCATTCTCAGCGCAAACCTATTTCTCGATATGTGCGTTTATTCGTATTGCTTCGTATAGTTACTATTTACATAAAATATGTTTAATTCAGTTTCAAATTATTTACATTACTTTTGTCATATTGTTATTTTATAATTTACTATTTATAATACTTGTATTTGTATTACGTTGAAATTTGGTGTTTTCCATAAGTGGCACGAAACCTTTCGGGAGGATTTTTTTCATCGTCATTAGTGATCGAGTGCTTTCATGTTCAGATTCCTGGTATCAGATTTGAAGTTCCACTACATTCACTGATATTTAATTCGAAAATTTTTAATTCGTTATTCAAGATAGGTATGTAGAGAACAGACGCTAATTAACGGCATGTCAACTCCAATTAACATTACTGCATACTTTTTTTATTTTGGTCGAAATCAATCATTAATAATACGCCAAAGTATGAGGAATAAATTAATCATATTGTTGCAATATAACTTTTTAAATTAAAATATCTTCTTTTTAGTGGAAATGTAACAGAATATTCGAGAGACATTATAATGTATGTTTGTAGGTCCTCTAGTGCGGTGATTCCCATTTTTATGTGTTGCCTCACCTAAGCCTTTCTACTATTATGTCCCCAAGTAACATATAGAAAATATTAACATTAAAATATTGAGTTGTTTACTGTTAAACCTTATAAGATAGATTTTAGAAAGAAACTACTAGCTTTTCGTTCTGAGAAAACATAAAGTGAATTTTCAAAACATATGAAATTGAAATTCAAGTATGTAATAATTTCAGTGAAACAATTTCTTTATTTTAATGATTATTAGTGTTAACTGTCGCTTCACTTTGACTTTTGTCAGTTCTTGATACTGCGTATTTGAAATATCAGACAAATCCACAGATTTTGGCTGCGTCATTCAAGTTGAAAAATAATTTTGTTTCAAATCAGAAAATATTTCTTTTACGTCAGGCGACAGAAATTTCAAATGATCAATAATAACAAAAATGTCTGTATCATTTATTTCACATGATTACAAACTACACATTTTAGGATCCAATCAAACATTGTTTGTTGTGCACATATTTCGGAAATAATTCAATTAAGGTAAAGATACCAAATATCTGCACTTGTGCATCAAGAAAAGTTTATTTCTTCCTTGAAGTTGGTTATTTAATATATTCTATTTTTCAAGAGGTCGGCTAAGAAATTCACAAATGCTTTACCATCGATCGTTAACAGATAAATCATTTGAGGTTTGTCACGTAAAAAATCACCTATCAAAGATAGAAGTTCCCCTTTAGGAGTCATTTTACTTCAATATGAGGTAGAAGTCTCACATTCTCTTTATTTTGTTCGCAACAAAACAGATTAAAAAGATGCGCTCTTTGGCACAAGCGTCGATACAAATTATAATTGAATTTAGTACTTCATTTAGAATCGGCAAAATATTTTTTGTTTCAAAGTTATCTCAATGAATAACCCAAAGAACAATAAGTATTACTGATTTTAATTCTTCATCAATTTTAAGCTTTATTTCATATCTTATTATGAGCACCATCTGCACGTGGTCAGCGCTAGCATCTAAACCCTTCACGATTTCCTCCAAAATTGATTTTCTCCAAGTGATCTAAACGAACTCTGGAACCTGGTGGGTAATTTACTTGAAGAGTAATATTTTTAAAGTTTTCCGTGGTTCAACGTTAGTTTCACTTGCTCTGTAGTTCTGAGGTCGCTATAAGTTTCCTTAAACTCTGGACGAGTCCATTTTCGAATTGTCTTGCCAAACGATTAAACTGCCCCGCCCCTCGGGGCGACGTGTGTCCCACGTTAGGAAACACTGCTCTACAGTCTTGATTTACGTGGAAGCATCAGAGAAGAATATGACGAGTTTTGCTATAAATTTATTTCCATTAAAGAAGATGCAATTGTAAAATTTTACCAGCATTATTTTTTTAAAAATTTTAGGATATAATTAAGTTTGGATATTAAGTGTAAAAATTGTTTTCATTCAATTTAAGAAATATGGGTTACTTAAAGCTTTGTATTATGTTCTATTATCATCCAGATCAAATTTTCGAACCATTACTTCAGTTTACTCATATACTAATGCCTTAATTGTTCTCGAGGCAGAAAAAAAACAAAACGTCTGGACGAAGTAATAACTTCCTTCTTCTCGCAGCTCCTTAGAACTGATAAAGGAGAAGACTCTTCCACGGTTCCCAGCCACAACTTACTGCCCATTGTTCTCCGCGTTCGCCACTCATCGGAAGTTCTATTGTGCCAACTCGTGGCCACTGTTCCTTTGGCGGGGCTCCGATCGCTGCCAACGCCGCTGACACGCGCTTCGGGGACACGCCCTCCCTACCCCGGCGGGGCCGGCGCCCCGCCCCCTCTGCCCGCGGGCGAGCGGCTGGCCGGCCCGAGTGGCGCTCGCGAAGTTTCTGCCTGATCGCTCGCTTGCCAACGCGGTTCGCTTTGGAGAGCCGTGGAGGGCGTCGATTTAAACGTGCGTCTGCGTCATCATTTACATTGCGGAGTGAGGTCGATTTCGGAGTTCATGGAATTGCCCTCCTGCCCTAGTTGCCGCAAGGGCGAAAATTCCTGTTGTGTCAATTTCTGGACATGTTATTTTGTTTCTCTTCTTCATAAAAAGAAGTATTGTTTTTAATTGAGAATTTTTGGTTTTTCCCCTTACATGAAGTATTTGGTAAACAGTAGATAAATAGTAAGTTATGTTTAATTGTGAAAAGTCTTACATTTGACTCTGAAGATATATCGAGTATTGTATATTGGTCTATATTTCCTGTTTAGAAAATAACGAAGGGTTTCCCTAACTTATGGAGAAACTGATCATAAACGCTCCAGGGATCGGAAAACAGTAGGTAAGAATTTTGGGCGCAATTTCTTGCAACAATTGCTAATTTTCAATTGCTGGGAACGTGGCTCAATAGCTTGTAATTGTGGCAATTTGAGGTGGACAACGCGAACATTCGGAGGGTTTTCTCAGTTTCTCTCACGTACACTTTCAAGCTGACATTCTTAAATACATTATGAAACATCGTTTTCATTTACCCCCTTTTATCCAAGATTATGTATCTGGTGACTCACAATCGTTCCTCCTGTATGATTTGAATCATATCCATTTTGTTATGTAGCTAAAATGAGTTTCTAATGCCTCCAGATCAGGTAAAAACTAAAAAAATGCGAGTAATTATTAAACTAGAACATATCGGTGCACAAGAATAGTGACGCATAAACAATTATTTTTTAGTCAAATGGAAAAAAAAATGTTTAGAAAATAGTTACTTTCGTTGGACATTATCATAAAAATAGTTCACAAGACAGCCGACAGATAAACCAGTACTATTTTGTTCTTAGATCTGAAATAAACCCTATCGTTCAGAATAAAATAGATCTCCAGCAAAGGGACAATTTTTTAGATATTCGACGTTTTTGTATGAATCATAATTTGGTCTCGAATTATTTGTCATAGCGTTTTGCCTAATCCGTAATAGAAAAGAAACAAAATGTATCCAGCATTTATTCACACCCCTTCCGACATAAGGTACCGGAAAAATCCAGAAAGGAAAACTTACGTTTTTGATAATTTTGATATTTGTTGCACAAATATAAATCACTGTTGTGTACCATTACTCCAGCTTCATTTTTTGAAGAGTCCAATGAAGAGGAACATGACTTTTCAAGATGTATAATGTCAACACATTCAAATAGAAATTGGAGATAAATTCTAAACGAAGCGGTTTTGGCTCAAAGGGATGTGATGTCAACTGCCGACTTTATTCGAATGACTTTGCTCAGTTGAATTCACGACGGAAAAAACTGATGTGCGACGGTGAGTACAGATAGGTAAGGGTGGTAAGCGAGATTACCTTCTCTGGTTTTCATACTTTTAAATAGATTGTGATTGAAAGATCACAAGGTTACAAGATTAGGGAGATGATTCGCTAAAAATGGTACTGACTAGAACAGACTGACGCACGAGTTCTAAACTTGTTAATACGCTTAGCACTGATGACAAAATAAGTACGTTTCATAAGACATGACCCTGATGGTACGTAGTTGTAGTACAAAAAAAAGTAAGTTGTAGTAAAAAAAATTGTACCAAAATAGTACATGATCCTGAAAATACTCCAACACCGCTCCACTTTGTTAAGATAAACAATTGTGGAAGTACTCCTCGTAGTGATTGCTCTACGGTTTTATCGTAATGCCATATACCCGCTGAAGGTAATGTCCCATGCAATTACATCATGCCATTTTGTCATTTTTCTTTAAGCTTTTTGCGTTAGAAGCAATTTCGTTCTCGCTCTCTTTTACATCTTTCTTTCTTTTTGATGAAGCATGCATTATCTCCTATATTGTTATTAGTCCCTGGCTCTCTTTAATTTTCCTTTTACCGGTGTTCAATCTGCTAGTACCTCCAGATAAGCTTTATCGTTCTATCGAACTCTCTGCTAATCTTGTGACCGATGTTTCCATTGTCTCTCTCTCCTGCTGCCGTCAAAATTATCAGTGAAAGGTTGCTCTCGCTGTCATGCGTTGATAGAGTGCACGGCAAGCCACTCTATCTTTACTGTCTGCCACATATCGTTATAACTTGCCACTCGTTTTGATGTACACGCGTGTTCCTGTGATACCTCTCTCCCTTCCTTTTCTTCTCTCCCTTTATTTCCAACTCTCTTCCGTCTCTCTCCCTGATTTTATTTACTTCCCTGTTTTGTCATGTTTCTTATTTAAGCCATTGCAATGCCTGTTCGACGGCCTCAACACCTCTGCCTTTTAATCATCTGATTTCTACGTATACTCAACACTTCCTCCTATTCGCGGTGTCTGTTCTCCGCGGTGTCTTCATGCTCCATGGATTCACTCACTTCCCCTTCCCTTCCGACATCTGTCCCTTCTCCTCCTCCATCTCCTCGTCTCCGAATCGCGCAAACGGCAGCACGTGGGAAACGGGAGGGGTTTATTGCATTTTCCGCGCAAGCTACTCCGTCCCCTCCCCTCCCTTCATCCTCATCCTCACCCTCATCCTCCGTCTCCGTCCTCGCCGCCGCCGCCGCCGCCGCCGCCTCGCTCGCCGGAGAGCGCGCTACACCTGATTTGATTCTNNNNTTTGATCGTCCACCTCCGCCTCGGCGGCGGCGCCTCGCTGCGGCCACGCCTTCTCGCCCCACCCCCACCTCGCACCTCGAGCCTCTGCTGCTTTACCTGCGCGAGTACTTTCTCGCGGCAACGCCCGGCAAGGGCACTTCCACTTTTCGCCTCGTCAAGTGTGTCACCTTCAACTTCGCGTCTTTCAAAATGGCGGGATTCAATCAGTGTCTCCTGACCTATTCCGTATTTGCTGAGAGAGAATTCTTGCATTACGTGAACTCGCAGGAATATGACAGGTTACCATATCTTTAGAACACGTAATCTGGGAAGTAACATTATATATTAAACACTATATTTATCTTATAAAAGATTTCAATAAACAAAAATGTTTAATGTTTGAATATTTTAATAAATTACTTAAAATTCATTCAAGTTCTTTTCTGTTCCCGATAAGCAAAATATTTCCTGAACAAATATTAATTTAAAAATAACATTTCTGTAAATTCATGGCATTTTAGTCATATTTATAATGAATATGTATTACAATTATCTCAAATGACTTACTTGGGTACAATGCTTCTCGCGTAATACTAAGTCCAGAACAATTACTACCTGACATATAAATCAAGTAAAGTTGACAGACGAATGATAATATGTGAATTTGTCTTCTTGTAAATAGTATTAATCTATATTACGAATTGTAATAAAACTGTAAATTGAAAGAAAACTAAACAACCTCTGGCTATATGAAATGAGTCTATGGTTTTGTTTGATAACCAAGAATACGGGAAACTTTCAAAAACAATTAAACAGTTTAGATTTATACTGCAAAATGGAAAATTTTCATTGTGTTCTTCCGCTATTCTCATAATGCGCATGCCGTCTGAATTTTCTTACCCAGTGCGTCTCAGCTTACAATAAAGCTAAGTCATATGGCAGCAAAACACCAACGGAGAGTCCCCCGACTCTAAATATTTGCTGTTCACTTCTTGCATAGTGGATCACTTACTTTTTTTAATTCTTGAGATGTACGGAACTGTTGTACAGTGTATATAGTATAGTGTTATGGCAGGATATGAGAAGACTGTTTTTGTTTAAATATTTAAATTTTTGCAGGGTTATACGAGAGTGTTGTTGGCGGCGAAAGAAATAGTGCATGCAACTTTCTCGAAAGTTTTGTAGCATGTTTGCAACTGCAGGCAACGTGTAAAAATTGTTATTATTATTACTATTATTACTATTATTATTATTACTATTATTATTATTACTGTTATTATTATTACTATTATTGTTATTACGATTATTATTATTACTATTAGTTAAATTATATTTGAGTGTTCAAAGAATTTTTTAATATCTGATGAAAATGGTCTCAAAATAAAATTTAAAAGCGTTCGTTTTCTTTTGAGGTTGATAGATGAAATCACTGTTCCTGTAAAGATGGTATGGCGGAGAAATTATGAAGACATTGGCGGATAACCTACAATAATGAACAATCTGAGGGGTATAGCGAGCGAAGATGTGAACTGTAAGGGTAAATCCCTTCGATGTTTGGCTATGAAAAAAGGAATCATGACACAAGATCTGCGGTTGAACACACAACGACAATGTTGTTGAAGAGATTTGAAATATTGGTCCATACACCAACGAAAAAGTTTTAATTGTATGGCGGAAAAGATACGGTGGTTTATATGCCTATCCTAGATGAAAGTTGTATTTCAAATAGTCTGAACGTATGTACGTCATATTTAAGCATCTTGTAATTAGTAATTATAAAATTAATATTGCTGAATGTGAAGTTCATTGGAAAATGCGGTCTTTCAAAACTGAAAAAATATATTAATTAAGCATAAATTAAATACATATTAATTTATTGGAACCGAATTTTTAATTTCACGCGTGTATCGTTACCGATAGTCAACTTCACAAAAATTAATTAAATGTATGTCAAAATAAAATCAATTTTAAATACTCCATACAATATTGTAATATTGAAAAGCATTGTACCACAAGACACCATTTGTCTGTGTTCTTTAACAGTCTCGCATTGGGATCTTCGAGCCTTGGGACCCACTTCAGTCGCGATAACTAATATGTTAATTACTCCTGTAAGTGTAGTGTAAGTCATATCGCGCGAGGTAGCGGTGTACCGTCCCTGGTAGAATGCTAGATATACAACGCCGACGTTCACGTAGGCTTGCAGTTGTTTTTTCCTCCAGTGAGGCACCACCCAGCCGGGACAAGCTCTAAACTCCAAATTGGCCTCCAGACATGCGTGGTTGTGTAGTACATGTGTAAGTGGATAGGAGATCCAAGCACGAGGAAGGAAAGATCGCGCGCACTTCGTGGCCCGTTTATGAGGGTACTGTTCTAGCATTCGCTTGATATTAATCAGAGAACCACGCCAAACTACCGGACATAGAAGATGATCTCTAGAATTCTCCTCCCGATAATAGTTGAATTCGTTTACATAGCTAGTGTGTAAAATACGCTGTTGGAACTCGAACTCTAGAACTTCCAAGTTACCAACTTTGCAGAAGCCACAGTAATACTGTATTTGAGCCATTTCAATCGTTACACTTCCTTCGAATGTTTTCTTCTTCGGTGTTCATCAAGACGATCTTACGTGCTCGTGAACGTCCATCTAATTGGGCATAGTGCCTCGCTTTCCTCCGTTCTAACGGATGTCTATATGTCGATAGGACGTGGGATGTCGTTAGGACGAGATTTTAACGAAGTGATGGCTCACGGTATCAGCTGCATGGCCTCTGATCGGGAGGTCCTACGTTCGAGTCCCGACAGTGGAAGGATTTTCGACACTAGTTTGTCAGCTAGGTCGAATTCAGTCGCTGCCTGAAGGATAATTCTGGCGACCGACTGCTCTGATTGGTACTTTTCTGTAGTTTCTCCTATCGACACCAGGTGAAAGCCGAAGCAGTACCAGAAGGTGCCCCGCTGCTGGGAGAAACTTGGTGGGGGAAAACCTAACTACTAGAGAATTCGTCAGCGCCGTATCTCACCATCGAGCGGGGAAACATCACCACCATCTCCCTAGGGGAAACATGCATTACATTTACGGGACTCGTGACCACATCAGTTGACGCCCCTTAATCACTAACCATCAATCAGACAACGATATATTATTCGATGGATTAAACTTTGCATAGGACAAGCTGGGTTGTTCTGCATGTCACAATCGTGACTTGGCATACTGAGGATTTTCTACTTTTGGTAAATCCACCGTTCTCAGCCGGATTGAGCTCGCGATCTCGGATTTTCAAATGAGTCGGGTAGGGCCCATGTCTCGGGGCACTATATCTCGAAGCGTCTGTCACCGACGTAGGTGGTTCAATGGAGCGTGCGATTACTGATTTGAAATGCAAAAATGCATTGAAACTGTTTTCCCTTCAGTAACTATTAATTTTTTATTATACAACTAATTTGAAACTTATAAAATCGAACTATTTATTGTTTATATTTTGCAGAGAACATTCGTTTCATCGGCAAACAACCGTTTGTAATAGAAGATGGCATATCGTTTACGTATAACAGAAATGCCTAATAAGACCTGAAATCAAACCTTGCGGGACCCCATATTCAATTGATAAAGAATTGGAAAGATAAGCAAATAATGTCGTTTCGTGCCAGTACGATATTTCCACTCGTCGAGATCGATGTTACGAGGTTCTACAATCTTCAATGGTTTAGGGCCTCAATTGGTGTCCCTCAACGCTTCTGGCCGTGCGGTCTTAGCCGTGGTTCTAGCCCGACGGTGGTGGAATTTTCCACAGTAGCTTCATAGCTGGGTCGAATTCAGCCGCTGCCTGGAGGAGAATCTTACCTGCCGCCTGCTCTTACCAGTAGTGTTCCGTGGTTTCTCCGATCTACTCCAGGCGAATGCCGGAGAACGACCCTAACAAGCTGGCGCACGATTTTTCGTTCCTCTTCCTTGTCATATCCTCGATCCACCTACTTACATGCACTACACTACCACACATTTCGGTAGACCAATTGAAACTGTTCCGTTTGGAGCGCAGCGCCGCTGGTGGGAGGTACTTGGTTGTGGAAATCCCCGAAAGCGGACGTGTCTGTCAGCGTCGGATCACGCATCCATCGAGGGAAGATCGTCACTATCTCCCGCGATGAAAGCGCTCACTGCACGTACGGAACTAGTGATCATAGCAGTTGACGCGTCCTGACACTAATCAATCAATCGAAGCAGATGCTTCAACGGGAGCTCATGGCTCCTACCTTCCCTGCTATTTCCTTCTTTTTACAGTGTTTTCCAGCAGATGGTGTCACTCTAACTGAGCTGCAGATGCCACGGTCTTTGTGGTGGCTTTCGGGTCGCGCTTGGAAAAGGATTGCCTATATCAAAGCGAGGAGAATAAAAACACGACGAGGACTTCGCCATGTAGATATCTAATCGAGATGGACTCGATGTCCTGTGCGGATGCAACATGCTGGTGGCTGAAAGGCTAGGATGAGTGCGACTTCGCTTGTAGTTTCTCTCTGAGAGGAAAGTCGTGAAGGCTCCAGTGGGTTTTGTACTTCAATTTATTGTTAGTAGGACTGTGTAAGATTCGTAAGATCGTGGGAAACTGTTTAAACAGTGAAGTGTTAACAGTTTTAATATCATGATATATACATGTAAAACTTAATACCTTTTGCTAATCTTTAAAAAACAAAATTCAAATTCTAAAAATAAATCATAAAACTATTATATAACATTTCATTTTGTTTATGAATTTATTACACTGTTCGGGTAGACACCAGATTTAGATGACAAAAATATATTTACAGCAGGGCGTGGTCTTTGTTGGACTTTTCGAGAAATGACAATAAATGCATATTAATATTACATACCTACCATATGTTACAGTGCTTCAAAACTGGCGTATGGTATTCTCCAATCTTTCAATTCAATAAACTGCATTAATTGCCCTTTTAAATGTAAACTCGAATTACTTATGTATTCGAACTGGACATGCTACACAATCTCGGTGTCTTCTGCGGAACCTATAAAATTAACTTCTCTAATAACTAGACACATAACAACGTGTCCCGCCCCCTAAAGAGTTTCTCAGGATTTACATACTTACCTGCACTTAAAGATTTTGCTGAAATGTAGTATACGGTACAACATAGGGAAGTGTTTTAAACCAGTACTTCGCGACGTTCCGGCGTGGACTATGCAGTTAGAATTCTGGAGGCTTTCTTGAAAAGTGATGTCTTATGAAAGTGAATTGGTAATTGTGCGTCCAATAGACTCAAGGATGTTTATAGTGAACGCGAAGGCCGAAGTTCAGAGTCTCGCTGTGATTTGGATCCGGGCGAGCGAAGCGAGAAACCCTGCCTTTGAAAGTAAATTGGCGTTACAATGCGGCGGGGACAAAACATATGAAGGGCGAACCATGAAAATCGCCTATCCGTAAGTTTTATTCATTTTAAGGGCTTAAGCCCCGCCGCCACGCTTCTCTAAGGGTGTACCGTGTACTAAATTTTAACCAAAGTTTTTTTGTTTTTGTTGTGTCCTCGCAACACGGTTCTTGCCCTAAGGTATTGCTAGCATTAGTCTGTTGATTTCTTTTGTCTGTTTGTCTCGTAGCATTGCAGTCAGTCGCTGCATTTTATCCCTTCGGCCAGGGGCTCGGCACCGTTAATATCTGGACTCATCCATCCAGGAATCCTTGGTGTCTCGAATTGCTTAACTTCCGTGACTTCACATAACGTAGTGAAATATTCGGCGAACGACGCCGACAGTACTTGCTGCTTTAATAAAGAGTCGCGGAGCTACATGCCCTGCCACCCTGAAATTTTCCTCAGAACTCATACTCACATCCATATCCAATAGAAGAACAGTTTAAGTTAATGTTGTACAGAATATTACATATAATCTGCAAATGCATTATATAAACTGCATATGTATAACAGAAATACCTGAATATGTATGCCTATGTATAATGCAAAGCTACATACCTGGCCAACCAGGAGTCAGTATCGGAGCTGATTCGTTCGCTTGCTCTTAGCTGTTACCGAGAGTTCGGGAATGCGACCCTGAAATGGAAGAGACGATATTATGATATTGAAGGGTTGTGCCATGCAGTTTAGCGTGCCCAATCCGCGAAGGTAAAGTTCTCGCCTGATGTGCGGCTAGAAGCTTCCCTGGCTGTTAGGGATTCCCAGAATTTCGTTGATCTGAACGGCGTTGGCTGCTGCTACAAGTTTCCGCAACCATGGCCCAAATGCGCTGCTGTGGCTGCAAAGTTTGCCGGGTCAGGAGCCCGAACCTGCATTCGTGGGGCATCTGAAAGGACTCCTATGGCCACACGAAGCTGCTGAGAATTATTACGAAGGAAGAAATATGTATACAAAAATTGCTTACTTGGACACAAGTTAGTTATTGTAATATTTATTAGATTAGATAAAATAATTGCCACAGTGTGATCAGTAACGAATTACTTGATTTCCAACAATTTAAAAAATAAGCATTTTTATTTTTGTTTATTTCATACATTTTTCTTTCGATTTTAAATTATTATTTTTGTTATTGTAATTCTAGTTTAGTAGCTGTGGTATTATGTGAATATACTAAGAAAGTTTCAGTATTTTAGCTTTCTTTTTATAATTTGTTAGGTTGGGTTAAATTTAGCAAAGAATATGGGTTTGTACTGGACTTTGGAGATAAAAGTCACGTAAATTCCCTTTGAAATGTATAATTCAATATAACCGTGGGCGATAGGCAGTGTCATTTTCTATTGTGTGTTTAGATCGGTTATAAGTAGTGTTTTTTGCATTGTTATCAAGTCATTATTTTTCCATGTACAGACGTGACTTCTGGCCTGATACACAAATGCTGCAATAGTTCCTGCAACACTAATTTATCAAGTATTATTATTATTATTATTATTATTATTATTATTATTATTATTATTATTATTATACGATCACGGTAAAACACACACAGGTTTAATGATTAAGTACTGTCAAAATTAAAGTGTTAAAGAACTCATGATTTTTTCTTCCATGCAGAGCGTAATGCTCATCTTAGTTGTCATTAACACTGGGCATTTTTGCCTTAGATACTAGACTAAATGGTTTTTGTATGAAAAAAAAATAAAGCTTACCTCATTTTTTAATCTTGCTATTAGTGACAGTCTGTAACAACTCAGTACTTGATGTTCCCATGACGTAATCCTTTGCGAATTTTCGACTAAGTTAGTGTTGAATGTTTAACTGGTTATTCTTTTGCTGCCAAACCCGCATGTGTTTTTTTCGGCTAATTATCGCAAATCACACATGAGTATTAGGAAAGGCCAAAACTATGAATTTCGAAGATCCTACAATGGTTTAGGTGGCTCAGGCCATCCATTGCTGCCTCTATAGTGCCTCTGACCGGGAGGTCCTAGTGTCAAGTTCTGACGGTAGCAGGATTTTCGATACTAGCTAGATAGATAGTGATCTTTGTATTGCCAACTATTGCGAGTATCTAGAAGTGGCTTACCGAACTGACAATGTCTCAACTATTCTCAACCACATTCAATTTTGTGTCAAAAATAAATTAGTCAAATTAAGATAACGTAATTATAAAAAAAGATTTTACTCAGCCGTTGTTACATATTTGTTCTACGAAGATATTTAATGGTTCTAAAACAGAACGTGACCATAATCTCGACGACAGGACGCTCCAAATTTGAAGCAACTAACTCACCAACTGCGAACAGTATTAGAACATTTCACGGCTAATGAAATGCGCCAGAACAGATGTGTCAGGAACAACTGTGCCGTGGGATTCGATGTTTGTGGGGCGTTTAAACTCTATGGCAGGTCGATTCTAGAACAGAACGGACACAACTTTCTCGCTTTCTCTCACTTTCCATTTCTGTGGCAACACTGCAGATTATCTCAGTCGTGTCCTTCACTGCCGTGGTATTATATCAATGGAAATATAGCTTTATCATTGACACGTGATTGCTGCATTTTTAAAGTTATGAAAACTTCAACAATTATCGATATTACGCCTATAATTTAGTGTTCTTTACTACTTTTTAATGTCTGCCAATGTGTATTAGACAGAAGCGTAGTTATGTTATCGAAGCGCCAGTAAAGGTCTACGTAATACACATTGCCAAATGTTAAACAGAAATTTTAAAGCTAATTTATGTAAGTACACTGCCAATTATGTTGATCATACATAAAGAATGTTTGCAATATTTTAATTAAGATAAAAGATAAATTTATTTAAACGGCAATTGGGTGTAATCCGGTGGCAGCTAATTACATAAATAAGGTCATAAAACTAATATAATTATATAATAATAATATAAAAACTGATTAATAATAGAATAAATACATTGAGAAAAAGAATCTTCGAGAATCTAACTGCGCACAGAATAAGATCTCATTGCACTGCACTGCACTACACTGCACTTCACTTCACTTCACCCTGACCCTTAAATCATTTCCTTCGTTATTTCTTTGCTCTACACTACACACCTCACTTCACAATATAACACTTATACATTGCTATATACATACATACATACATACATACATACATTTATTAGAACTGCAATTGGGTATGACCCGGTGGCAGTTAATGGCAATAATTGCAAAAATTACAACACTTAAATTAATAATAAAAATAACAACAACAATAATAAGAAAAATAATAACAATTATTATTATTATTATTATTATTATTATTATTATTATTATTATTATTATTATCATTGTTATTATAATTATTATAATAATAATAATAATTTTATTTCCAAAAGAATTACATTGACAGTGCACAAAAACTATTACCATAAAAAACAATAAAAAAGAATACCAATTTTGTTTGACTACTTTACATACATTATACATCCTGTT
>BOPP01000018.1:9140591-9153473 GCA_017312745.1 Gryllus bimaculatus | reverse complement strand
CGGCATGCAGGGGGCATAGGAATGTCCAAAGCGACTTCCAAGCCGCTGATTTCGCTTGGACGGCATGCACATGAATTGCGTGAAATTGGTCTGATGATAACCTCTCAACATTAAAAACTTTCGGCGAAGGTATTTTAAATACCGTACTTGGCACGACAAGAACATTATTTAGTTATCTTCTCACTGTTTGCCAATTGAGCGTGGACATGCGTCCTGGAAGGTTCGATGAGGGTCCTAAAATTCTTTTCTTCTACCACTGTAAAGAGATATGCCCTCGCTGCTTTAAAAATAGAAAAACAGTTATTCGCTGTTGCTTGATAACACAAACTGTTTTTGGCAAAAAATAAAATAATATAATAGTGCGACTCAGGAGAAGTTTTTCAAAAGTGGTTTTGTAATAACAAAAATAGTTAACGAATAAATATAGAAAAAAAACCGGTTTTTGAATGGCATTTTGACATTTCAAATAGGAACCGAATGCTCCATTGTGAAACATGGACATATGCAATGTATGCTGACAAAAATTCTGGGTCTTCTGAATTCAGTAAACCCTCAAACTGGAATCTTACTTCACAATTGAAATAAACACTAAATTAAGTTCATTATGTTACGCATCCAGAATCTTTCAAATTCGGTCAGCCTTCATGCAACAAGTTGCGTGTATCTTGCAATGCAGATTTTTCGCCTGAGATATGTGAATGGTGTATTCTTGAGGTAAGCCCATCTGATAGTATCCCAGACTTGCCAGATTTGCAGAAAAAATTATTACTAATAATAAGAAATGCCATTCACCGTGATCTGCAAAGTCTTCTTATCATTGAGCTTGAAAAAAAGAAAACTATCATTGCTTGCCTATTTATTTACCGAAAAATTTGTAATTTTTTTCCAAACGGCTACTTAGCGGTGGCGGGAAGTATTTCATGCCTTGATACTTTTAAATTACGGCACACACGTAGAAAACCACATTCAACAGGTGTCAGTGTCAACCAGCTCTTCTTTTTTATAAGAATTCACATACAATGCATAAAGCGTTTACAACGAGCATTGCCAGGATGATATTAAACAAATAAATCGATTATACAAATTGAAGTTAATATGAAATATTTCTGCTGCGTAAATGATCTTTATAAGTTGAAGAAGAACGTACACTAACCATCAAAAAAAAATTATTTAACAATGATATATAATGACATTCCTATACTCTCGATTTAAAAAGTGTTTGCTCCGATCACGAGGCCGGAAGGAGAGAGTGGAGACTGATTTATTCAATCGGGGAGCTTTTCATTACGACATTTAAAGTTTTGTATTAGAGCTCTCAATTAGATGACAGTATCCCCCTCTCCTCCAGCTAGTTTGGACCTTGCTTTGCTTCTGCACATAAATGTAGACTCACTATGTGCCACGTTTTGTTGAGCTCAATTTTGCTCGACTAAGATTCAGTGGCTGGATATATTTTTAACGAGGCGGAGTATGACATCTTGTAGTTTAATATCAAAAAAATGTTAAAATTGCAGTCCTTACTGGATGAAAATAAGCTTCTAATGAATCGAGACGTGGGGGAAAAAAAAAAAAAAGTATAGTTTTGAAAAAAGTTGCGAATTTCGCTTTTTTAAAAATATTATTTATATTCAACTATTTATAGCTTAAATGTGGAAAGAGATTCTGGAGCCAAAAGAACTGTTGCGCAGATGTTACTTCTTCATCCAACGTACATTAGTGTTTTTTACTGTTTTTTGACAATTCAAATCAAATTAAAGCCAATTGCGGGCATTACAAACTAGTACCTTTCCTCTTAGTACTTTCCCTTGCATAAATTAACTGTTGGAAGATTACGCCGACGAAAAACTTATAATATAAAATATTGGTTAAAAATATTACAAGAAACAGAAAATAAATTATTTGGAAAATGTTTCGATATACTAGGACGACACACGAAGTCTTAGGAATGGCAATGTGTTTTGAATGTAACTATCGCAGTTCAGGCGTTTTTAATGATATCTTATATTAGCCAATCACTTCCAACAAAGTGATTTTGCACAAATAGACCTCGATTATTTGAGAAATGCAGCGATTCACGCGATATTCGCATGTGAATGTATAATGAGTGTGAAACAATATCAAGGTGTCGGATCTTATCAGATTTCATTTAATAAGATGGTTTATTACTCCATACTTGCCAAGGAAAATTTTATTCGGAAACATTCATCATTTAATTATTTTATAATTTATATTTTATTAGTTTATTAAAGCAGATACCACCCCGAATGATAGTTGGCCTTTGAAAATGAAAGTGGATCATACGACTTGTGAGCACTGTGGGCAATCACGCGCTTAGAAATCACTCCTCCTCAACAATTGTTAAGACGATAATTTTGTGTTTAGAATTCTTCTGGTTTTCCACAATTTGCCCTAAAAGTAAAATAAAGAAAACGCAGGATAAAACTTGGTTTACGGGGCACATTCCATTTTCAAATAAACAATATAAAATTTCCATTGAAATGTAATATGCCAATCGACAAAGCCAGCATTGGATTAAATGTAAAAAAGCGAACACTCACCTGGTAGGTCTCTGTGTCTTTTCCAATGCTGTCAAACCTCAATATAACTTCAATTTACATGAACATTAAAAATAACACGAAAAATTAATTGCATTGCTATGCATACAAAAATTCTCTCCCATTCACCAGTCTTTACATAGCTTGTAGTGTAATTTAGGAAGTACTCGTATGTTCCCGCTTAAGATAGGCATAATACTCGTATCCGAGAAGACATCCCATAGTTCCCAGACTTTTAGATTGGCAGAAACGATCAAAGAATAATCAATAAAAGATTAAAAAAGAAAAAAAAAGCCCAGATATCACTAATATAAAGCAAACTCGCGCCGGAAATCGTGAAACCTTTCTTTCGAGAGCTAGAACTCTCCCTATTGTTCAATAATACCGTCACACTTTGCATAACCTCCCTTGATAAGAACACCTAATAGTTGTTACACTGAATTTAGCCCACCAGTGTTAAATGACAGTTTTTAGATAGTTCATCAAAAAAATTTATTCAATGTTCTGACGGCGACAATCCCCGCATCACAAAAAAAAAATGTTTTTCACGGCGACTTTTAGGGATGAACAATAAAAGATTAAAATCGCTACATACATTAAAATGTCAAGTAAAAATTTCTGTTAGTTAAATTTCTCTAAATATTAGATACTTAAACTGATAATCAAAAAACGAAAATCATTAGAACAATTAGATTAGAAGAAGCATTAGTGACCATGTTTATGCTATAACGAGCGGAACCCGGCAGACGTTAATTCTTCCCTTCATCGCTCTCTTCTCACTCTTCCGTTCTCTCGCTCTCTTCACACTCTTCCGTCCCTATCCCTCTCTCACACTCTCCGCGTCTTTTCTATCCGCTCTCCTTCCGCTCACCACTTCCGTCTCCGCCTCCTCACTCTCTCGCCCCCTCGCTCTCTCTCCACTCTCTCCGTCTCTCTCGCTCTCTCTCTCACCTCTCTCCGTTCTTCTTCTCGCTTCTTCTTCTCTCACCTTCTCTCCGGTTTTCTCTTCTCGCCTCTCTCTCACTCTCTTCTCGTTATGATTCTCTCTCGCTCTCTCTCACTCTTCCGTCACTCTCTCTCTCTTTCCTCCGCTCTTCTCCGCTCTCCGCTTCTTTCTCGCTCTCCCGTCCTCTCTCGCTCTCATCTTCCTCTCGCTCTCTCCTCACCCTCCGTCTCTCCCCTCTCTCTCATCTCGTCCGTTACCTCCTCTCGCTCCTCTCCTCACTCTCTCCGTCTTCTCTTCGCCTCTTCTCTCCACTCGCCTCCGTCTTCTTTTCTTTCTCGCCGCTCTTCACTCCTCTCCCGTTCTCTTCTCGCTCTCTCTCACTCCTTTCTCCGTTCTCCCCCCTTCTTCCTTCTCCCCTCCTCTTCTCCTTCGTCCTACTCTCCACTCATCTCCCCCGTCCTCTCTCGCCTCTCTCCCTCTCACCTTCTCTCCTCCCGTCCCTCTCCTGTCTCTCTCTTCCTTTTCTCTACACTTTTTGTCTTTTTTGTATTACCGTGTTCGATTATAGTTCACTCAATCATCACCGTACATTGACATGAATTGTTTTCTATTGGAATTTGATTTATCCTACGCATACTCAGGGCAGCAGAAAAGAAATCAAAAATTCATCCAAATTATCTAGAATAACAAAAAATTGTAAAAATAACAAAAAAGCATATGTTAGTTGGCAAACTTGGTTAATATGAAAAACTAAGTTATACTAATAACCATTTTGAAAATTGCAGTGACAAATTAACAAGGCAAAGCGAAATAAATTATTATTCTAAATTAACAAACAAGAAACAAATAGAAACTTCCTGTGGCAAATGGCAGTGACATTAACTTGAGATTAAACTCTGTCCCATTATGAATCATTGCGAAATAACATAATTGACTCACAAACAAAAATAGTCCCATACCATTAACGAAACTGAACTGAGAGTAACAAGGTAGCATTATACAGTTTTTACAAATTATTATCTTGTGTTTAACCAACTGTTTATAATATGAAGATTTATAGTAATTCAACAAATATATAATTCAACAACATTAAGATCTATATAATAACAAAACTCAACAGGCAAAACAAAAAAACAAAATGATCACTTATTCTTAATAACAAATGGATTGTACAATAAATAAAACTACATGGCAGTTGGCAACAGGCAAAAATGAGTATTAAGATGCTACTTAATTACGCATGTTGAAGTCTTTCTAGTGACAAAACATCAATGGAAATAATAAGACACACAACAAAGTGTGGTCTATCACAGAGATCAATTAAACAAATGACATAATTTAACTTGTTGTCAAATACAAAATATTATCGTTAAAATATAACACAAAACAAACAAAATATGAAACTGACTCAGAGTAAGAGATACATTATTTCAATAGCTACCTCTTTGTCTGACATAACGCGTATCACTATCTCAAGATTTAGTGGTCTTATACATAACTCTAGCACACTCTATCTAATCCTTGTCTCCACCTACGATACACGCTTCCATACACGAACCGTAAACCCATTCACCGATATTCGCACTCACTATTACGCTACTTTACCACCACCCATACACTCGCGAGATCAAAAAAACAAAAACTACAACTTAGAGCAAACATTCTGAACATACAATACGTAATCCGAGTTCAGACTCTTCATGACTCTTCCATCCTTAACATTTCATACAAAATTTGAATCTTGTGATGAGGTTAGTCCTTACTGACAGTCGAAGATCTTGTTGATACATTCTAATTGACCAGACATAAAATCTTATCATGGACAGTATAGAGTACATAACTGCCTGACAGTTATGTTTACTTATTTTACATCTTACAAGCTTGTGATGACATATTCAAAAAAATATAAAAAATTTCCCCCCCAAAATGACATATATTTTTTAAATTCCACAAATAAATTGTACAAATAGAACAAAATGGCAATGGGCTATAAGCAAAGAGATAACTCCTAGTATCTATTTTCATGTTTTGCCTACGTATCTTGTGTACCATGTCTTTACATTTTTTCTTTCAATTCCCTTTAGAGTATCTAATATTTCCATCCGCATTGAATTCAGCAAGTCCCTTGGAATGGCTGTGTTAAGCATCCTCTCCCCCCAAATTTAATTAAAAGTGTCTGGGTAAGTATGAATTGTGTTTTTTCCTAGTTTTCGTTACCTGTGCCCACGGATTTTTCTGATTTTCATTGAAAAAACCTTTTTTTGCAAATTTTGAAATTCATACAAGTTTTAACATCACGATTCCACTGCCACTTGCTGCACAACAAACAAACTTCAGGGCTTAGCGCTTTGATTCTGTTATCTTCTTCCATTAAGGCTTTTAATGCATTTATTTACAGGCTTCTAATAATATTCAACATGTGATTTTGCTGCCAGCTCCCCATAACCCAATTCCATACCTGATCAGAGACTCAATTCAATGAGAAGTAAACCAATCCTTGAAAAATATTATAAGATACGAAATCTTTAATTCTCATTAGTTTCAAACACTGTTCTGATTTTCTTGTTAATTCCAAGAATGTTGGTCCCTCCAGCCTCAGATCTTGATCAAAAGGATTACACCATAAATACTTCAGTTTGCTTACAGAATTAATTATATCTTTACATCGAAGTTCTGAGGTTTGTGTATGCATCAAACTTTGTGAAGCAAATTTTAACTTGTGCCCTTTGCAATTTTTGCAGCTGTCATATCCTGCCAGTATTTCTGGTCTTCTTTTCATTACTTATTAAACCTTTATCATGGCCACCAATTTTGAAATATTTCCAAATTTCCTCACTGTAACATTTCTGCTTCTTTTGGTCTATCGTGTTATAGATAATTAGCATCTTGTCATCGCATCAACAAATAATCAGGGACCATCTTCTAGATAATTTTTAAGTCGTCTCACAAATATTAGACAAAGCCTATATGGGGACCTCAGCAAACTTTCTTGTGGAATTCCCCTTTTCACAGTTTTTACTTCACTATAAGGTGTTCTCAATTTTTACCTAAATGATTTTCCTTCTAGATAGTTTTTGAATAACTGCTAAAAAAACTTGCCTCTAACCCCTACACCTTCCCAGTGCAATCTAACATCTTTCATGGCTTCATTACATCGTAAGCTTTTGAATCGATCGCTCATTATTCACATACAATCCTTGTGAACATCTTCTTCATTTAATATTCTCTAGATTTAATAGGATCTGTGTGCTTTGTTTTTTGATATGCAATTGATTCTCTCTATCTATTATTTAAAAATTAATAATAATAATAATAATTAATAATAATAATAATAATAGTAATACCCGTACAATAAGTACCAAACGACACAAGCCAGCATGAAAAATTGCATTGATCAAGTTCACGCACTTTCACTTCACATACACTACACTACACTACATTTTTTTGCTTCTGAATACCTCTTGAATTACACACTGACCAGACATATCACAGCACTCCACCCACTAACAGCACATACTTATTTAATATCTGTTTTTAATATGTTTCTAAAACTTCGGACACTGAGGAGGAAAAGCTTGGAAATGCGGCCAGCATAAACAGTGTCCAATCGACTCACAATTGTTCTGCTTACAAAGGAAACTACCCCAAGAACTCTGAATTTTGTTTCCTTGCTCGAATTTTTGTCGGTGTGCATCGCTTCGGCCGAAATAATTTGGTTTCTCAATCCTAACTGAATTTTCTTCCAAGCTGGTGACTACGCTACGCATTTACTAAAGAGCGCAAACTCTCGCTTTGTTCTTCTCGTTTCTCAGACGGTCCATGACTTTTCTTGTTGCATTACTTCTATAGTAAAGTATTCGCTTCTCTGATTCTATTAGATTCGGGGCGTTTCTTATGGATCCCCAACACCGCAAAATCGTATTTCCATGAGAGGCGAACCAGGTAAAGATGCTAATTCTTGGCGTTTGCAGAACTTTCTTTATTATCCGCATTACAAAATCAAAAGATTTTCCACGTTTTCTACTGTCTGATTTAATATGCATCTACCCACCCTAATTTATTATCCTACGATGAATGTAATACTTGGCATTCGATGAGACTCTCGGAGATGATTAAACCTCACTAACACGATAGTCTGGTTCCTCATATTTCGTCCCCGCCCGAACGTTATCTGTTTTGCTTTTAAGATCCTATAATTCCGTGTCCATTTTTTTCAGCCCAATCACGTAAATGCTCTAAATCCTGCTGTAATATTTGTTCGTCAGCGCTATCTTTGATTTTTTGGTATATAACACAATCGTCTGCAAATAAACGCACCTTTGATTGTATGTTCACATATAACTTACTATTCTAAGTTAAGTCCTTTATTTACTTAATAAGACCTTATATTAATTTCCTAAACTGTAGGACGCTTCGAGGAAAGGGTTGAAAGCTTTTTGCAGACAAGCTATTGCGTTCCGTTATCGTTCGATTTGTGAAACATAATTTACCATATCCCTGTTCTCTGTTGTCATAAATATATTTTGTATCTTTGATCCCCTCTACAAATATATGTAGGAATACTTAGCCGCCGATTAATTTCTTTACAAGCTGGATGACTGATATAAGCTTTATACAAAGCGCAGTCTTGCTACGAGTACAAATCGCCTTTTTGCGAAGGAATGGTGAGGGAAGAGTAGAAGAACTTGCATTCGTCTTTTCCCCTATCCACAGGAAGCGCTAACCGATATAATATGATGTAAGCTACAATTGTTGTTGTTCCATAGAATAGAGCATTTTAATGTTTTTAGAGAAGGATCCCGCTGATTCTGTGAAATGATATATAAAAAGGAGTTAGCGCATAAAAAAATTGAACAGGTTCATGATGTTTAATCCGTATCACCTTATTTTGATGTAATGTAAGATGTAAGACGTCATGTTCGACAATAGAAGGAATTCTGATGCGAAAAATTTCATTCATAATTTCCTTCCTTCCAGTATGTTAGTATTTACAAGCGTGTGAATTCTTACCAGATAATATGTTACTTTCCTTGGTGTCGTCAGACGTTTTAGCAGCAGGAAGAATCAGCCATGTTAGTACATTTGTACGTTTGTCCATCATTTTGTATCTTGTATTTTCTTGAAACATTTTTGATATGCACGCTATATTCTTCATTCATTGCAAATTAAGTAATTTCATTCAATGAAAACAATCTACCATGTTGACATTGTCGGGCTGGCGAACAAACGCTAAGTTGAAGACAATCGGAAAATGAAAATGATTAAGAGACAAAAAGCGACTAATTGATTGAATCTCCGGTTTTCGAAGAGTATATATTTTGAGTGGGCTCATCTACTTGTGAAGCACAAACAGGACTCATTAAAGTTTTCATATCGTTACCTAATTCTGCAAATATCTTTGCATTCATTGGATAATCGTTTCATTTCAGCACGTTGTATAGTTTTCAAGGAAATACAAGACGAAAAAAGCCGGCCTGGATGGCCGAGATAGCTAGGCTGTAGATTTCTTCATTCGAGGTGTCAGGGGTTTGAATCCCGCTTCGAACATAGATGTTTGTGTTGTCCTTCCGTGATTCCCTACAGTAAAGACCCAAAGTAAACAAAGTGGTCGCTATATGATCTAGTACTTAAAAAGCGATCTTAAAAGACGAAAGATAAATGAATTGGAGAAGTAGATAGTGTAAATTGATGCTCTCTATTAGCATACTCGTAAATTCATTAAGAGAAAAAGCAACCGAAAGTGCAAAAACTACCAACTTCGAAAACGTATCCACTTCAATGGATTAATCGCAAAATCTCTAATACAATTCTGTATAAACCTAATGTATGCTATTTTATTCAGTACACTTCAAATACGCAAAATAAAATTCGAAAAGAGCATTTTGGTGTTATTGTTTATCGTGCTTAAATGGAAAAAACTTTTTTGTTCCAAAATTTTGAGATGTGACGAAACAATGCAGAACGATAAATCATTCATGTGAAACAAACGCTTATTCAATATTTGTGTAGTCGTAGTTTACGAAAGAAATGTTTACAGAATCATTTTCCGAATACGTGGTATCTTTGGGCGAAACACTCAATAAATTGCCGATTGGGTAACCACACAAATGTGGTGGATTAGACTGCGTTATTTGTGTCTTATGGAATGAAAGAAATCAATTAGTTTATTAATTAATTATCACTAAATTCCGTAAAATATTGTAAGGAATATTTTATTGATTTTGTGCTTTATAAACATAAAATTATCTAAATAGGCATTTGTTTATTTTCGCCATCGTTTGCACGTCTGGAATCGCTGTGTGACGGGGAAGACGCTCGGCTGGGCGAAGCGGATTTAGGCCTAGAGTTCTGTCGCAGCGGATGGCACTTGGAACCCACGCGGCCTCCGAAAGTGTCATAGACCTGCGCGAACTGCGGAGTCGCGGGGAGGATAGACCGCCGCCCGACGTAGACGAAGGTGTTCTACGAGGTTATGGGTACTGTCGCACGAATGGTAATTAGGCACACTGCCGAGACAAAAGTTTGTTTTTATGCAACGACGTTGAATTCTGCGTAGCCAAGGTGGTTGGGAACCGTAACAAGCGCGGATTGTGTTGGTGGTCGTAACATTTCGTTGGCGTGAGTCGACGCCATGGTGAATGTGGAAAGGGAAGTCAGATTAATTGAAAAGAATGGGTGAAAAAAAAGTGAAGCTCTGACGGGCGAGAGAACCTCGAATAGGTCGCAGTTCAATTGCGTCTCTCATGGCGATGCACCTGGTCTCATTAATTAAACTGATGGTAGTTGATTATTAAAACTCTGCTGATGGAAGTACAAGCAGCATCCATTTGGAACAGTACACTTTTTATGGGCGGCCTATTCATTGAATAGAAATTGGTAGTAGAGTTTTGTAAATACACACAATTTTTGTAAAGTTACTTTTCTAAAAGAAGAAAAGATCCAACACATATTATAATGAAATTTTCTAGGACAAGTCCCAGAAAATTTGACTATTTTCATGAATAATTATAAGTAATTGAGTGAGCAATTTTTATTCCCAAATAAATGTAAAACTCTTCAATACTGCAGATAATTTCCTATAAAGAGGATCAATTAACACAATTACTTTTTAAGTTTTCTTTGATGTTCAGTTCGCAATTTTTAAACTTGTGAATATGTTGCGTTAATGGAGATCATTTGGTCACAGGACAATGTTTCTAAATTAATAGATTATTTTTTTAAACCGATATAAATGTGGTAATAAGTAAATATATAAGAAAATAAATTTACAAGTAAATGAATAACCCTGCGTTATTATCCGAACTTCTTAAACAAGCTCCGTGAAGTCACGGAAGTTAACTAGCTCGAGGCATCGCGTCCCTGGGTGTGTGACTAGCTGGGAAACCCGTGTACTAACGCCATTGAGCCCCTGGGCAATTGACAATGATTTAACCTATGCGGGGGTGTAGTTACGCAAGAAACGGATTAAAAAGTAGAAAATAAATATCGTATTAAAATGAGACTAATGATGTAGAATAATGTAATAAGAAAAGTATTAACAAGAGTTTAATACAGAACCGTTAAGTATTGATCGTTGGAAGACGGTATTAGGGTGTAGAACACGTCATTCGTTAATTGCTGGTAATGTATATTGAAGATTTCATACATGAGAATCAATCTAACTATTATTGATTACAATAGTTTTTATGAGAGGAAAGGGTAGAAGATAAACAGTATATTATGCGACTCATGCTAGTTTCTGTAAGAAGTACATGTCTAGAAAACTTTAAATGACGTGTTTTTTTATTGGAAAAATGATTCCTTTACATAATGAACAAGTATGTTCGTAGAAAAGCACAGGTCATGGTGGTAATGAGTTTATCACATTTACCGTGGAAACTTCTACGATCATGTTCAATTGCTGTTCGAAAAAAATATTTTTGCGGGTTGAGAGCAATCGCAGAGGTGTATGTTGGGCAATGTGACTATCCCAAAATGAAGTAATCCATCACAGACCTATATCCAATTGAATTAAACTGTACAAGTTCTGCTGTTAACGATAAAATTCTCCTTTTCGCCTATTAATGTTTCTGCAACTATGTTACACGAATGTTTAAGACTTAAGGACGCTTGTTTGCTTGTTGGAGAAGTTTAAAACAATGAACGTAGACTCTTCAGAAGCAGATAAACCCCGTGACTGATGTTTTCACTCGTTATGTGCGTTAGCAACGCTAATGACCAAACTGCTTCAAGGCTAACTGCCGTTAAATGGTACTCTTACACGGGAAGTCTCTTGATCTACGTAACGCCATCGAAACTGTACTGATGGACACAAACCAAATTCATTAAGAGTAAATCAAGTATCGATGTGGGCTCGTATTAGCCTGAAACACTCAATATTAACCGTGGCATGTGTCCATCAGTAGAGTTACGATGCCGGTGCATCGAGAAACTTCCCATGCAAAATCATCACTCAACTGCCGCTAGCCAATGAGCATCAAATTCCCCAGAATGTGTAGTATGGCCTGCCACTGTCCATTTATTCTTGGACCGTTTATTTTGCGCATAAAAAAATAAAAGCATATACGTTACTCACAGCATTATACGTTAGCATATACGTTACTCAAGGTCTGAAGAAGTATGCTTAAGAACGCACGTGCAGAAATTCTCTTGGTGTTTTGTAGATTAACTGTAATTAAAGAGATGTCATCAAACAAAGCTTACTAATTTCATTGTAAAGAATAAAATTGTGCCAAATGTTTGCTTCCCATATTCTAATGACCTCTATTAAGTGGTAATATGAACTAATAATATTTTTTCTCCGGTTCCATTGATGTAGGGAATGTGAGAGAGATTTGCATGCCGATTCAAATGGTCGGTGACACCGCACAGTGTACATGATTCGAATATTATTGGTTGAAATTCCATGTAAGACGTGAGTAATATCAGATTCAGCTTTGCTTGAAAGACAAATAACTGCATGTCACTTGTGCTGTTTAAATTGTCACTCAATGCATAGAAGCCGACTATTAGATCGCTCTCGCCCGCATTATCGCATCAGGGGTAGAGTAGTATGACAAGGAGTAGTAAGGTAGAGAATAACAAGGTATTACGTATTCCAGAACGCTTTAGAGTCAGGTGCGAGAGGTGACATCCTGCCGTTTATTCTCTGCGTATCTCATCGTGAGTGTCGTGCTCCGTTGACTGTTTCTATAGTTAACTCCAGTGTGTGTGTGTGTGTGTGTGTGTAAAGGGAACGCAGCTTTATCAGCCGGCTAAGCTACTGCGGGAGCCGGGTCGACCCAGGCACGACAGTTGGGGGAAGTGAAACGGAAAGAGAGAGAGAGAGCGAAGGAGAGAGAGCGAAGGAGAGAGAGCGAAGGAGAGAGAGCGAAGGAGAGA
>BOPP01000018.1:9100308-9131049 GCA_017312745.1 Gryllus bimaculatus | reverse complement strand
ATCGAGGTGTTGAGTGTGAGGTGGCGAGCATGGCGAGACGGGAAGCAGCGGTTGATGTGCGAGGAGTGGACCGAAGCTGTGTGGAGTGGAATGGAAAAAGGCGGACCAGTGTAGGATGGGGCAAGGCAAAATGGGGCGGAGGGGACCTACAGGACCTAGACCTGGGCGGGTCAGGAAGGATTGAGGCCGAATGCACCGCGGCGAGGCGGCCCGAGGAGGGGTAGGATGAGGCAATCCGGGGCTGGGCGGGAGGATCGGGGCCTATGAGACGAGACAGGCTGCGACGTGAAGGAACGTACCGAGAGAAAGTGAGTCTTGGTGGCGTGGAACGGGATGGGGCGGGTCGGAGACCTGGGCCGGACTAGGCGGGATGGGGCGAAAACCGGAGGCTGCGGTGCGCGAGTCACGCAGAGGCGGAAGCTGCGGAAAGGGCGGCGACTCTCTGACGGCGCGCGCCTCGTCCCACCAAGTGCGCGCGGCCGCCGTGGGGTCTGGCGAGGACTCTGGCGGGGACGCTCGCACCCAGTCTCCCTTTTGTCCTCCTCGTCCTCCTCCCCGTCTTTCTCCCTGTCCTCCTCCCCGTCTTTCTCCCTGTCCTCCTCTCCGTCTTTCTCCCTGTCCTCCTCCCCGTCTTTCTCGCTGTCTTTCTCCCTGTCCTTCTGCCTGTCCTCCTCCCCGTCCTCCGCGGACGGCGCCGCCGCTGGAGCCGCCGGAGCACCTCCCGCTGCGCTACTGCTCCATCGAGGCCTAATTGCGTTATCTCGCTAAGGACGTGATTGTAGTGCCTGTTACCTGCCGAAGCAAGACGCGCGGCGCGGCGTGGCGCCGCCTCTCAGCCGCTCCTGCCGCCGCCCTCGTCGCCTCCGCCGCCTGCGCCTCGTCCCCCGCTGTGCATCAGTGACGTCGCTTCGCCTCGACCTCGCCGCCGCCGCCTCCCACTAGACGTCTTAAAACACGTCGAGTCTCTGGAGACAGCCGTGCAGGCAGCGATTGTTTGCAGTTGAAGATCTATAGTTCTTGGGGAGTGGAAATTGAATGCTCCAAATGGAATTTGTTTCTGGAACATTTTTGGGGTCGATCAAACTACTCCAAATTTTGAAATGAGAATTACTTTCTACTGTGGAGTAAACATGTGCTTTAATGCTTCGGGCTCACGTTGGGGCAGTCTGCCATTCTGCCTGTGATCCTGAAATGAGCTCTATGCGAACATTTTCAAGGAAAAAGTGGAATTGAGGCTTTATTGGTCCATGTGTTGTAATATATCTCAAATGAAAGGGAAGCAGTCGTATTAGTAAGGTAATGAAAGCAGAAAATTAAATAATATTAAAGCAGCCAGCTCTTACGATTTCTATATTTTCTCTTCTCATGAAGGTTTGACCACTGTGAGCCCAAAAATGAGTTTTAGGTCAGATCATCGCATACAATTCAAACATTACGCGTACACATATTAACAATATGGAAACTTTCTCATACACAGATCCATAAACCAAACCCCATTACGAGAAAAATAAAAATCCTCCACAAAGTAACGGAATCATTATTTACGAATTGCCTTGCAAAATCTCCCTTTCATGGGAGGGGGGCTTGTGACTGGTGCCCTTTTCTCCAGTGAGCCCGAATCTCAAACAAACTATGTGGAAATTGTCGTGAACAATGCGAACTCGAGGTAGGTTTACTTCCCGGAGTACTTGCGTTTCCTCGGTACTACTCGGGGTACTTGTGTTTCCTCTGCCATTGCGCCATCATTTCTGATTCACCTCACCGGCATCATCGCTAACAACTACTCATAGGATCATTGCTGATCTCAATGGCTTTAATTATTGACTCTCAATAATTCTTAATTCTAAATAAATAAATAAATAAATGAAAATAAATACATAAAAATAAAAATCTTTCTGGTGGTTGGTTCTCTCTGGAGGCAAGTTTTTGTTGATACCTGTATAAAAGACGCATCATAAGCACGTTATTAAATACATTACCTACATTCGATAGCATAGAGGTAAAGAAAATAATTAATTTACAAAATTTAATTTAATGATTAAGAATTAACATTTCATTAAAATACAGTAAAACAGAAGATAAACATGTGAAACTCTTAGAAAATCAGGATATATTGTAGAAAATTACAACTTCAACAATCTTCATGCAATCGTAATCTTTAAGATACAGACATAATACACATCTGTGTCTTCTTGCTAGAAAAAGCAATGCCATTTTTTCGTCGTTTTCGGATTGTATGACCCGTGTGTACTTTAAAGCTCCTTCTTTCAGTGCAAGAAATGACAATGTCAAAAGTCGATCCTATCTCCTAATTTAACATTGATTTGTATTGGCCTATGATTGTTTATTCATTTCCATGGTATAACAAAACCATCCATTCTCTAAAACTTTGAGTTTTGAAATTGGCCCTCTTACAAAAAATTCAATGAATTGCATAAAACAATAACAGGATATTTCAAGAGTGGAATTTCTAGCATGCACGTGCCCTCAATATTCATCAAAATCCAACCGACGTCGTCGTCGATAGATCCCTTTGAATCGTTCCATTCTCAGCTCGAAGAGTAGCGGATTCGAATCCCGCCTTGAGCATGGATGCATGCTTGCATGTTTGGGCATGATAGGTTTCTTCCAGCAACTATGTAACAACTTTCCACGCTCATACTTCCCTCATCAGAGTATACACTCTCCCCAAATCAGTCTATGTAGATAGTTAAGATGAACTGCTTACCTTGGAGCCAAAGTTGACAACAAGAACACTGCAGAGAAGGACGGGGAAAGGATGTGATCAAGGACTCCGGACAGAAGGATGGAGAAGCTGAGCTAGGGAGGTCGGATAAAAAACAAATGGTTAAACCTACTAAAAATAATAAACGACAACCTAAATTTGTATTTTTGTACCGTATCTTTAACTGGATATTAACAAGTTCAGACAACAAATGCCAGTAGTGCACGGTGATATTTTCTGTTTAAATTGTTTTTATAAAATGTTTGATGAAACGTACATTTTATAAAATCTGGCTTTCACCGGGTAAAATTCGTAGTTTTATAAAAATATACAGTTTAGAACATGCCCTATTTTCATCAAAAATTTTACACAACAACCAATCAGCATTCGCGAATGCCGTCGAGAGAAATGGAAATGGGGAAAAAGAGCTGCGAAGCAAAAAATATAACAAACCTATATTTGCGTCCGGACGTAGCTTGGTTTCCTCGAAAGATGTAAAATCATAGTATTCCTCACAGAGGCGGGTCAAACAATTTTATGATAAATTTAACCGTGCACAACACATTTCGTTATAAAATGGATTATGGAACATTTTATACTTTACGGCTACATTTTATACGAACATTTTATAACTCTCGTTTTATAAAAACTGGTTCGTGTAAAACACATATGATACAGACATGATAATGAATTATTATTTCGATTATTATATGGAGATGTGATAATTGATTTCTCCCTTAAAACTCGTAATGGAGGTGAAAACAAACATATATGTAAAAACATCAGAATTCGTCCACCTACTCTGGAGCAGCTACTATTAATAAATTCGAAAATAGATAGTTATTTTGTCTAGCTTGGTGTTATTTCCACAAGTGGCCGACCCACCGTATCTACAATAGAACTCACCTTGTATTTCTTGCATCGCAGTAGTTTTATTGAACTCTTCTTTTTCTTTTAGTCATCAATATTTAATGGCGTATGTGTTCTTGGGTTAAGAATTAAGGTAAATGGTTTCGGTTTTATTTCGTTCTAGCGGACTATCAGTTACCAAGAGGGAGGAGAACAAATGGACGTGTCACGCGATAATAAAGATTGTGAGATTTATTAGTGGAACTGTTTTGCCGATGAGTTTCAAAACCAACTTATAGTAGTCGAGCTGTTCTTTCATTATAGTTCATCACGTTGAGGCAATTTAAGAGATGACCGACCAATTCAATAAGGGGGGAGACATTTATCTTTTGTACGAGAAGGGACGTCTGACAGAATCACCCGGCGGAATAGAGGGGGCGAGTACGTTACTTGGAAGTTAGAAGCTACAGTCAGAGTTTCGATAAAACATTTCTCTTGATATTAAGCATCCTTAATCAGGAATTTGTTTCGTTATATTTGTTCACTTTCAATAATTTATTATTCTTTCTTTTATCTTATTTTATTAGAAAACGATTTTTTTCATCGTGAAATCGTTGCTGCTGCGAGAATCTCACAGCTAAAACTGAATTTCACTTCGTATTTCAAAACTATTTTTAACACTAAGGCGGTTATATAATGTTCCACAATTCTCCAGAATATTATGAAATGTGAAGATAATAATGTCAGCAATGACCAAAACAACAATTATACATTTTCCATGTTCTATTAAAAGGACGTCAAGGATGAAGACAACAAAAAGTGTAATTTATCTATAGTGAGTGAGAATTCTCAAACCTGTAATAAATTAATTAATATCAATGATAAATTAATATCAATTAAAAATGTAAGTACCACAATGTAGTGTACTATAAACTTACCTTGAAGACGGTCGTCCGATAACCAGAAGATATTGATTTGCTTGTTTATTGCCAGCCGCGTGGAGTTATAAACACATTTCCCATACATCACGTTAAATTGGGACAGTTTCCACATTGTATTCACAATGATGATAAAATAATCGAAATGAATACAAAAACAAAGCTTAATATTTTATTTAATAATTTATTTATTTTATTGTTAAATTTTGTAAACCAGTATGAAAGAGTTGTAAAAAAACTTCGGAATTTAACACACAAAGAAATTATTAAAACATAATCGAGGAATTAAATTTAATCGGAAGAAACAACTCCCCAAGATGTTTGCAATTCACAATATATTTTCAAAGTTACCGATATTTAGGGAGAATTTTGTAATGTTCGTGTAAAAATCATTTTATAACATTTAATTTCTTTTAAAATACTTTTTAATCATGAATAAACCGTCAAAGAGGGATGTAACTTATGAAGATTTATTTTACGCTATCCATTAATAATTAAGGAAATTAATAATATCATTACGAGATCACTGAGATACTTAACTATTTAATAAATCCAAATATTGAAAAATGCAAGAGGAAAAGGTTAGAAAAGCTAAGGAAACATCTCAGAGAAACAATAGAAGCCAGGAAAGCTTACATGGTGGACAAGCAGATCTAAGTTCCAATGTAAAGACAACTTGCCAGAGAAAGTTAAGTTATCAGAAGACTGCGAAAAATTTTTAAAAAATTATCGCAGATAAAAGTAAACAAACAGTACAAACTATTCGTCGAAAAAATGCACTTGCCGCAGATGGAACAAAAGTTTGAAAAGTTCATCACTTCTGATTTTCACAGATTCTTCAGTTTTTTCATGAAGTTTGCCATTTCCTTCCATTTTCGACTCTTATTTCGTGACATTCACGGATATTTTAACGCGTAAGGGGCCCAACTTCCATTGAAGTAATAGCCCGGTCGGTGCACGGGGCACCGCGCTGTCGGCGCCGATCCGAATGCGTACTATTGAAAGCGCTATAGACCTTTCAGTTCCCCATTACATTGATGTAAGTAACATGACCTTTCGCGTGTGAGACCGTGCCAGCGCCGCTGACCGACAGGGTAGGCTCGACAGCCAAGGAGATTGCTTTGTCCCAGGTGAACGATAGAATGGTCTCTGAACTTTTTCCTTAGTTACTCATTTATTTATTGCATGCCGTGATGTTCGATGAGACGCAACAACAGCCATTGTTCTGAAACCGGATCTCCATTTGGTGTCATTGGATCTTCCTGGTAAGACAATTGTGTTGAGATGCCAAATTATTTTTTTACGTATTGGGTGTGGGGATAGAGGAGGTCATATTAGAAGCCCTGGTTGAGGTGGTTCAGGGCATCAACTGATGTCACTGCAGTATCTCTGACCGTGAGTCCCGATGGTGGCATAATTTTCCATACTAGCTTGTCAGCTAGGTCGAACTCTCGCTCTCTGGAGGAGAATTCTAGAGGCCGGTTGCTCTGATCTGTAGTTTTCCGTGGTTTCTCCGATCAACACCAGGCGAATACCGGACCAGCAGGTCCCAACAAATGGGACGCGGAGCGCGTGCGGTCTTTTCTTCCCCTTCCTTGTCCTATTCTCACACCTTACACACGGTTAAACTCGCATGAACCGCACTACCGCACATGCCATGAGACCAGTCGGGAGCTTAGCTTGTCGTGGCTGTAATGGTGCCCCGCTGGTGGGAGATGCTTGGTTAGGGAATATCCTCGCGAGCCGACGGTAGGTTGACGACGGATCTTGAAATTGAAGATCACCGCCAGCTCCCGCGATAAAAAAATCACTGACGAGAGTAATTACCTTAGCATTTGACGCGTCCGGAATCACTAACCAATCAAGCGAATGAGAGACGGGGGAATCCGGAGGACCCCTGAGGCCACCTTCCGGAAACGAGCGTTTCCCACCACGAACTCAACTTGGTTCGGACGGGGATCGCCGCATCAGCGGAAGGCGAGCTGTCTGACCGCTACAGCACGGGCCGATGGTAATATAGTTATGAAATGAATTTCTTCGGCTCCAGTGAAAAAAACAACAACAATTATTTGGAGAAACGAAAGTTCCAATAATTTACTTCCGCATTAGGTGTGTAGATTCAGAGATGTCTGGTTTAACGGTGAACAATAATGTAATACCCATTCTAATGCTACAAATGAGGAGCAACAAATAGTAACAATAAAGTTTGTTTTATCAACAATTTATAATGTTCCGTAACCAAATCTGTACCAAACAATTTGTCAATTAACTAATAATACGGAAGAGGAAGCCGTGTATAAAATTCGTAACCACAATATCAGATGTCCAAAGTACTTAGCAAAAGTTATCGTTCCTTCAAGACAATATGCCGGGGCACTTTAAGACGATGTACCGCGGCACTATCCATTTCACGGTAACTAGTCTAGAAACCCGAAACTGTAGCTCACGGCTTCACTCAGGCTTCTACACGCTAAGCCGTGGTGCCTGCAGCCTCTTATATACCCCTGGCGATGTCATGCCTAGACTCGAATAGAGGCTCTTCGGGCCAGTCACCGCTCTCAGAACGATTAACCTGCCCCAAATCGCGCGCCGACCTTCCGCATTCGTGTCTCATTTAAATGTTCCCTCCATGTACGAGTATAACACGCACAGTACAATAAAATACCACCGCACAGTACACTAGTACGTACGAAGTATTTGGGATAAGAACGGAGGTTACTGTGTTTTGAAACAGAGCAGAAAGTTGCCGCTTCACTGAACCGATAAAAAGTATTTACAGGCGTCACTCGATATTGAATGAAGTTTAGTGCAAGCGGTTTCATGTCGTAATTTTTTTTAAACCACTCAACATCTACTGCGGTGAAAGCAGTTCAACCGTCTGCGTTGCAGCTTTTCTGCATTGAGTGGTTCAGGAGGGGTGACGTCGGCGGCTGTCTGACCGGCGCAGTGGATGCATGGTTTTCCTATTTCGCTGGCTCGTTTGTTTCATGTTTCTGACGCGTCAGATGCTATGGTCATGACTCCTACTTCACGTTGAACCACATTGTATTGTCCATTTAACGAAATTTTCAACTTCTTCACTCTTAGAGTTATGTTTCTATTGTTAACGGTATTTATGCAGTAACATTTGCTATTTAGCATTATGTACACGCGTCTTACTTCTGCACTATTGTCATGAAGTAGCGTCACGTGTTTACACATCTTACACATCTTAAAATCATGTTCAACAGCTAATTACCGTAATGTAGCTTTTTACATCCGAACGTTACTGAAATGAACAAGTCTGCTTGGCTCGGCTTGACTGATTTGGGCCAGAGTTCCTGAAAGACGGATCCCACGATCTACATGGCACACGACTCGTGGAGGAAAATGTGTTTAAGAATTGCAACCCTACAAATATATATGTTTAAGAATTCCAACCCGCTTGCAATGCCGACGCCGAACCTGGCGCGGGCACTATGACAAAAGGATCTTTGTTCCTACTCGATTTAATAAGCACGGAAAGAGTAATAATGAAGTTATTTTTACAGATATTTGATTCAACTTAGGTCGAATCATCGTTTTAAATACTTGTCTGAATAAAACTTCTTTCAATTGGTGCTCCTGAAAAAAAACACCGCTTTTGATATATCTGCCCTTTGAAAGGAATGCTCATTCGCTTGGCACGGGCTCTGGTAGATTATTTGTAGTGTGACTGACCAGCGCTAGCAATCTATGCCACATATGTTTCCGGAGCGGTTTGCTTCAACAACCATACATTTTGCGGTGATAAGGCCAATTCTGATACTATCTAATTATGAAATTGCCCGGAATTTTACAATACACGAAATATTGCAAAGGTTCGCTATTTACAAAACTCTCGTTCATGGCTTTCACATGTTTTGAGATTATTTCATTTATGTTTTGTACACCAATTTGATGTTAATACAAATACATTACACAATGAATGAATGAAAAATTATATTATTTTGAAGGTTGTTGTGATTTGTCAGTGTCCGATTTCATGTATATTATTTCTTTTTTTTTGCGGAAATGTAAAAAGAATCGTAATCCGCAATACGTTTCGCGTCATTTGGAATAAACCTTTTATTGAGGAATGAACCTCTGAAATTCTCACCTGCAGTTTCAAAAGGTACAATTTCCTTGTTGTTTTCCTTGTTGTCTCGACAGCAATCTTTCTTGTAAGAAAATCGAGACCTTTTATTATTGATAGTGAAGTTCTTGTTACAAAAGGTAAGGATATCGATTTCTAGGTGAAAGCTTTCGAAGTCTCCGTGCATGAACGCCCTTTGTGAGCGTGTCTCGACGTTTTTTCCCATCTTTTTGAACTCGCTCAGAGAGAATTCCTTGCATTACCTCAGGAGTGAAAAGGAAACCGTTTGTGATGTGGCGAAAATTTTGGTAAAAATTCACTCTCGAAGGCATGCTGTGATATCACGTAAATGTTCGGTAAACTTGTGGCTACTGAAGCAAATATAGTCCAGTTCTGAGTGGCCCGTGGCTCTACCGTAACATATGTTACTATTGGCAATGTATCTGATGCAAGTGTTATAGTTTTCACATGGATTAAATAAAAACTCTCTTGGAGTAATCAAAATGTGTATTTATTTACTCTTTTAAATGCATTGGTGAAATACTTCAAGAAGTTTAACAATGAGTAAAAATAATGCATGATGCATACATTTTTATCGTTCACATTCCTTTCCTTTGACTTCACTGCGTTCACTGTCATAGAGATGAATCAGCGTGTATCGTTATTTTCTGTGGACGTTAATGCAAAATATAGGTTTAATGTTAACAAACTATCAGACTACGTAATTGCCTCAGACGTCGTTTACAATATTTTTTACAGGTAGCAATATATTTCGATTTAAGTAGCACTGATACGTACGATTTTCGAGGTTGCTTCTTTCATCTACAACACACTCGGTCTCTGAATGGACGGCAACCCGCAAGACACAGTAGCGCTGGTTCGAAACACATTGCCTACCTGCCAGGCGCAAGTGCGACAAAGCCTTCGAGAGAAATGGTAAATTATTATAAATGTACATTTACAGAAAATAACTGATAACTGATTGCCGCGCATTTAAACGACAATATATATCAAGGTTTTTCAAATTCTTCTGCTGTTGGGGAAATACTGAAACACATTTAAATTATAAAATCATTTTTAATATTTTGAAACCTCATTTTATTGCAGTTATTGCATTAGATACAACTCAATTTTTATTTTTGTTAGAAAATTGAATTGTGAATTTAAAAAATCAAGAATCAAACAATCAATTTAGAGTGCTCTTGTGTCTATTATATATGTTGGTTGAGAATAATTAAGAGAAAATACGGGGAAGATGATCATGATAGTTTACTTCATTGAATGTATATTTCTTTTCGAATATTATCTAAGAATTCGAAAAATGTTGAAATGTTGCTTGTAATGAATACTATACGAATAATATATGGATATTAACTGAGATTGGAGGCATAATTTTGCTTTGAAACATTTACTACATTTGCTAGCGTCCTCTTGCTTGATATACCTCCGAAACACATAATCAAATTTATTTAAACAGACACTCACGAGTTGTAAATTATTTATTTTTAATCTATTATTATTTCAAAAATTTACTTATCTTGTTTCGACAACTTGCAGAAAATTAATCGTCTAGACGTATTTGGTTTCTCGTAATTCGGCCAGAAAATAATTAGTCTTTCAAATTTTTCATAACTATACAACGTTAATTTCTGTAAAACACATTCCTGTCCTGTTTTAAGTTTTGTTCCGAGATACAAAATAATATATGTTTGAATGTCAGATTCTGAGATCTCATATACTTCATATTTGCATAGCATTCAATAAAATATCAACACACGAGTAAATACAGATTCATTAAAACGTTATCAGCGGTTTTATTGTTGATAACTATTTCAATTTTAGTTTTGATGTGGAAAAAAATTATTTCAATTACCAGAGTTTTCAAATTTTATCGTCTTTCTTGTTCAATATTTCGGTCTTTCAAAGGGTTTAATATTGTATTACATATTTCGTTACGGCTTGGATTTGTGTTAGAAAAGGACAATGTAATAGCCACAACTCGTGTTCTGATGACTCATATTTTGCTATGAAAATTAATGCTTTTTGTTTGTTTAGTTCTATTTAACATTTTCATTTCCTCTTACGGTTAATAAAAATCTCCTCATTGTATTACCACCCAAAGTCAAATTTTCATCAGTTATAATATGAAATTGGGAACCAATAAGTCAAGGAATTCAGCGAGGATAACAACACTGATCTCCAGGACTTGGCACATAAAAGTCTTGCCCAGGTCTTGAGAAAATAATGCGCAGGGCCAGGGTCATCAACCAGCATTGCTGGCCCGTGGAACTAAAAGGCCCCCCTCGTTTCGCATTGACGGATAACAGCTACGCGCGGCCTCTTCCTGAGAATCCCCCCCCCACATTTCCCCTTCGACGGATCGCGTGGTCGACCGCGCCGCGTCCGCCCTGGCCAAATCAGCCACAGCCACGTCGCTGGCGCCCCGGCGCCTTGATGCCCAACGCTCCGAAGCCCCGCGGTTTGTGCCCGTCCCCGGAGCCACGCGTTCGGCGCCCGCCACATGCTAATTTAACGCCTTTTGGAGCGTTCCGTTAACAGTGTATTGGCGCCGGCTAATGACGCCCGTATGGGCCCGCCGCGCACTGCCCGCCGTCCAACGCGCGCACCCGCTCCACCACCTCACCACCGTCCACACGGCACCTTGCCGCCGCCAAACACACCTCCTCTCGCTCACCGTCACCCCCGCAACTACCCCGTCACCATCCTAAACCTGCCAAACACACACCGCCACCTGCCTTCCTCCCCCCTCACCACTCGAAACCCCCACCACCTACCGCCACTCATACTAAACATCCGTCACCGCACAGCATTGCCAACAATCACCCCCCGTCCCCCGCACATACATCGTCATGCACAATCCGAAACCTGCTACCGCCACGAAATTCACCTCCTACCAAACCCCTCCCGCAATCTTACGCCACATTTCTTCCACACCACCTCCCCTCAGCCCTACACTTCGCCGCTTGCGGCAACCCCGATCACGATCCACCTCCCGCTTCCACCCGTCAAATCCGCTGCCGCGCTTGCCCCCTCCGTTAGGCCAAACTTACCTCTCCACCCGTCCCCCCCACCTGCCCTCTTTTTTTTGCCCCACGTCCGCCGATTTGTCGACGCGCGCCAGCGCTATATCTTACATCATCGGATATAACCTAACACCTGCCACCCGCCTTCCCTGACCTCCCGCCCCTCCCGCCTCCGCCCCCCCACCCGCCCCCGCGGCTGTGTACGGGTGGCGCGTCACCTCTTTGAATCCGCTCCCGAGAAACCGACCCGCGCCGCAAATGTCGGAGTTGAATGGCAGCGACGCGCGAGTTGTGATGCTCTTTTATCGCGTAATATTTCGAACGCGCGTGTTGATGTAACTTGGACCGCGTTTCCGTTTTGCAGAAGGCAAACAAAACGAAAAAGCTTTCATGAGCCCGGAACATCACGTGGGAGAGGGCGGAGGAGGGAGAAGGGGACCGAAACACAGAAAGGCGCGGATAGCTTTTTCGGTGCGCCGCTGATATTCTGCTAATTTAAAGCTAACCTCGCGTATTTATTATTTCTCTGGCCTCAGGGAGAAAAGAGGCAGCTTGCTGCTTTTGCTTTTGAAAGGTTTGCGGGATCAAATAATACCAGAGCTGCGAGTTTCGCGCCAATTAAAAAGAGTTCGTCAGAGAACTTCAAAGCCTTGTCCTTTGAATTAAGGTGTATTGTTTTCGTTTCTGGAATATTTCGGTGAACTACTGGAGCATATGAGTTTATAGAAACAAGAAAGAAGTGTATCGACTATTCAGTCCTCATATTGCGTCAACGGAAGATTTTTACTAGATACATAATATGTAATATGCTCGACATACCTTTCTTAACAGCTATATTCATTTTAACTACAATGACATTTGCATGTAATAGATAGTTGACTATTAATTACGGTAAGAGTCGCCCTACTGACTGATTTAGCTAGCATTGCCGCTGACTCTACAGAGCCTGACCTGGAATCTACTCCCTGCGGGAGCGGAGTTTTGTCACTAGCTAACCTAGGTGGCATTTACCGTTTAACCGCAAAATTCAGCCCCTAGGACAAATATAGAGGCTTGCCAGCACTATCAGAGAAATGCTGGAGCAGTTCGCTAACTAATGGACCACGCTCAGCATTTCCTTCCTCTTCCTTCACCTACCCCCCCCACACACACTCTTACACTTACATCCAATGTACTGCCACACAATGCGGGAGCTTCGCGCTTGTCCCGGCTGGAGTGTTTATGAATAAAAATTCGGGGTTCAAAGACTCGTCCTCTTTTCCTCCAAGCTAATTTATTGTGTTTATAATTATTTATTTCACTTACCTTTAGCTTTTTGTTTGATTAAATACTGGTCATTTCCTCACTCTCACTCTCTCTGGTTAGTGAATAAAAGTCAACATCGAATATTTTCTTAACGATTCAAGATAATGAGGTGGAATTTTCATTAAACGATTATTTTAAAAATATTTCAAAATAACTTCTGTTTTTAAATTAGACACTAATATTTTTTTACTTAAAAATATTCATCTGGAGAAGACACATTCAGCAAAAGTTTATAATATGGTATTTATAAATAATTATAAACACGAATGTGTTTTTAAATTCCTTCGTTATAGCAGATTCGGAGGTTCATGGTGGCTTTCTGGAGCGAATCCACGTCTTCAAATGTTTTCTGGTTTAAAACGCTACTAGTTAAGATGCCTACCACATGTTGTGACTTCTAAACGACAATCCACACCGCGGTACATAAGTATAAAGCAATTCTAACAATCACGAAAGATAAGTGACTCGCATCCAGAGAGTGAATGGCGATGTTATTGGAGAGAAAAGATTAGTGGCTCCGTGGCTTGTAGGATAGTTTCTACGATCATATACATTTTGAAAATACGAGTAGTCTTTGTGTAATTTATGCATGATGTTAATGCAAATTATGAAAAAATTTTTCTCAAAAGCGGCTCAAAATGTTTTCTGTAATTTTTTCCTCGTATAGAGCCTAAATCCCATAAATATTAGTGCAGGTTTCATTTTGTTGAACTCTCTGAATTTTAGAAAATTGAATAATGTATTAGTAATTCGAAAAATTATGTGCTGTTATAGAATTATTAGTTCCCTTGCGTGTCCACATTCCCATTATACCGCCCTTTTTCTCTTCCATATCCCCAAATATATCTCCTATCGGCTACTCGTATTCTCTGGCAATATTTTCTCCAATCACCGCTCCGCCCAAACTGGAAGTAGAAATCTTCCTCTTGCGAATCGGGACAACGAACCGATGAAGTGACGAAAGAACCTCATCAATTGCCCGCCCCCGCCCGCGCTGCCGATCTGTCGCTGGGCCCAGCGGCCGCCGCAGCTGCGCCGATCCGACTCTGTCGCCAGGGCGATGTTGACCGATCTGCTCCGCTGTGCATCCAATTCACGGCCGATTTGCCAGCCCTCTCCACCCCACCTGTCTCTCCACTCCGCCCTCCCTCCGCGCTCCCAACCCCTCCGCCCTCGTGAGGCCAGGCTCTCGCCGCCACTTGCGCCACTCGTCGTTCGCAAAAATAAAAAAAAAAAAAACACACACAAAAAACCCACGAGGCGAAGCCCTGACACCGTCCTTGGAGAATTTGTCATATTGCGATTTTTTTGTTTTTGCGTGTAACTAATTACCGCGCGACGTCGCGTCGCTATTGCTCTCCGAGGTAATCTCCGCGGTGCGGAGTTGGCGAGGTGAATGTAATAGAGGGTGTCCGATAGTGGAGACAACTTCGGACACCTTGTGCGTTCCTCTTTTCCGAGGATGAAGCAGTGCATCGACATGCTGATGAAACCGCCTACCAGTTTCATATTGAGGACAATTGACTTTTGTTTGAGGTTAAAGTAATGAAGGTTTATTCTAATAATCATTATAACTAATTCAAGTGAAATAGAACTAAATTCACGCAAATGAACTCAGTTCAATTCCAAAAGGCTAAATAATAATAATAATAATAATATAGATGAGTGTAGTTTTAATTTTTTAAATTATTATTGATTAATGATAAGTCTTTTTGTAACAAATATTGGTGTTAACTTGTAGCTAAAAGTTTTGATTAAGATCAACAGGTACTACAAACTCATAACATCAGAAATGGCTACTCAAGCTATCCCATACTTTCAGGAGATCTTTGTTCGAAAGGGATACTGCGGGCTTAATATTAACACTACAATAATTAATTTCCTTTTACAAATTGAGTATTGAGATCTGGTATGGCGCGGTAGCGTACCCCTTTTCCCCAAAATTATCAATCGGCAGAGGTGGCTCAGGGCGTCAACTGATGTCACTGAAGTGCTTCTGATTGGGAGGTCCTACGTTCGAGTCCCAACGGTGCAAAATTTTCTACACTAGCTAGGTAGTAACAAGGCCGGATTCAGTCGTTGTCTGAAAGAGAATTCTTTTTATTTATTTAAGTCAAAAACAGTTTAAAATGTGTGATGCGGAGAAGTTAATTGGAAGTTATGTCCAGAATCAAAAAAAAGGGGCCATCTCAGCATTTGCTCAAGGATCAGGGAAACTGGACGAAAACCTGATGGGGGTCATTGACCTAAAAGCTGATCTACAATACTTGTTACAGGTTCTTTAAAATTTTAGAATTCGACTGGTAAATAATTCACTAAATGTCGTTAAAATTAATATTACTTTCCTTATGGAGGACCGGTATAATCTCTAATTGAATAGAAACAGTTGTGCAGCAGAAAATATTTTACTTAGGACTTAAACTTTTGTATCGAATTTTATCATTTAATGTCATTTGGTAAGGTCTTGTAAAATAATGTGCATGTATTGTATGTGCATTTTTTGCAGTGAGCTGTTGATACTGTCACCTCATGTATATGATTTCTATATCGAGTGTTGTAGTTATAGACATCAACGTTTGCTGGAAATGGATTCCCGCCATTAAGTAAGTCATTTTTGACAAAACCACTGATTCATATTTCAAGGGACAAGGTAATAGTAAAATACCTAGATTAATTAGAAGACGCTTACAAGAATCACGTGCGTGGGAGGATTAGGAGTGGTTCTCATTTTCTCTAACAAAACTATACCTGATAAAAGTGCCCTGAACTGACTGTACAGTAGAACGTGATACATAATTAGAACGGGAAAATACAGAAATTTAATTTTGCCAGGCATTTGCCAGGGGACTTTTCTTTAACATAAACATATCACGTTACACTGAGAATATTCTCCCCTTTAAACATCCACCTCCCCTGCCTGTTTTAGGATCCAAACTTCTGTTTTGGAGGCAGCGCTATTGTCCCTGTACAAATGGTGATAGGTGTGGGGGCAAAGGCGATAGAATCCTTTCATCATATATATAATTATTTATTAAATGCTCAGTAAAAACATTTCTCTGATTCTTGGTCGCTCACATCAGAGGGCGAAATGGGGTAATTTTTTTTTTATTTACCTATTTAACGATACATAACAGTGAAAAATTTTGTGTGATGTACTATTCAGAAAAGTGAAATTTTAATATTTTTTTGAGAACTTCTCTCACTACCCTAACTTATGCACATTTAAACTGCTAACTTAAAAAAGTTGCAATGCAAATCAATTGCAGACTTTTGAGGAGTACAACTTATCGTGCACTGCCGCCAGAAAATGGGAGATAGGAGGGAAAGTTGGGTTATATTTTTATCAGACGCTTCCGTTCTGTCGTAGCTCTTATTTTACTTCTTCGCAAATTCCTTTCCCGTTTAATATATCACTATTTTTCATATTGTTTTTTATTGTTTAGTACGTGAACGTCTACTCCTTTCCTTCTCGAATATTCCAACGTCAATTTTAAAGGTATTTTAACAAATATAATCATAATCTTATTTCACATTCTCGAAACATTTGTGACAGTCGCTGATAGCTTCGGTTAGCTCCTCGTCTGTTATTTGCGCATTCTTTAATTCATCGTCAATTTTTCAGAACCTTAACTGCTCTATGCGGTTGTATATTAATAGGGAAAGAGTACTCTTTATATTACTTTATTAGATAATTAAATGGCGTGCGCATTCCTCTTCATAGGTCCCAAACTTGTTTGTTATTTTTTACGATAAACACGTTGAAGTTAAAATGAAATTAGCTTATTCTTGGACGCATACACCTGAACTCTTCTCTAATATTATCCAAAACTCTGTTTTGATTTTATTGTCTCTATGAACTCCACAGACGTGGTAGAAGTTTCTAGAACTCCACAATACGTACCATCTCTCTGTTAGTCATTTCCGATGTGTAAAAAAGAATTCGTTCCTTTGATATTGAAAACGGTTTTTTCGAGATGGGCGCTTGCTCTTGCAGAACGCATATTGCATTGCTGAAAAGCATTTGCAAATTTTAAACCAGAAAATACATTTCAGTAACTTATAGTGGGAATTCTGTTTAAGTAATTATTCTGATCTTGTAATCCTTACACGGAGGAAATTTTCATCTGCCAGCTGACTCGAATGTGCAAATTCTAGTATATTATTAGAATGTCTAGAATTTTCAACGGTACGGTAAAGTCAATGAATTAAGACAACTGATATAAAGATACTGGAAGAATCTATTTCATACAAACTGTTCCGTTTATTACTCGCCACATAACTCATTTTTAATAAATAAATACGAAAAACATACGCCGTGAAATTTGTTAAATTTAATGTCCTCCTTACGTGAACATGGCTAGGGTTATACTATATCTGAAATGAAAGACAGATTAATGTGTAAAATGTATTATTCAAAATAATTATTCGTGTTACATGAAAATTAAATCATCGTAAGATGCAATAGTTACATAAAAAACAATGGGTCAGCAATATTGGCAAATGAATAAAATATTTCAATTTGTGCTTCTCTTATCAATATCTTCGAAGACTTGTTAATTCTATACTTTCATTTCAGTGACGAAACATGATAGATACCTTATTAATTGGATTGTTGGTGAAGTAGATACCTTTTATATTTTGATAAATAAATAGAGATATTGTCAGGTATCAATGTTTTAATTTAACTAATGATCATTTCGATCGCGTAGCGATCATCCTCAGAGCTTGCAGCTTCTGGGCCGAAAACAAAGTTCTGCCTTTATTTATCAAAATGATAGATACCAATAATGAAATAGATAAACGTGAAATTCAACGTTCTTTCAGATAAGAAGTGAACGTCTTTCAGTGTTACTTAAGGTAATATTAATGTTAAAGTTTGAGCGATTTCATTACATTGATCCTTAGACACTGATTATTGTGCATTGTACTTAAGAAACTGATTAACTGTTAACAAGACAAAATGTAGAACTTATATGAATGTATATATCTGAAAGTTTTCACCGTAGTAATAAAAGCAATGCGAGAAATAATCTGTTTAGATTACAAAGCGTAGATTTTTTATCATTTCTGGAAGTGAATCATCTAAAACTTTTTGCTAGTTGACTTGCTGCAATATCGCAACAGAGTTACAAAGACCCAGTTTTCGTTTACACAAAAAGAGGAACAAAAATTCGCTTTGTAATTTAACTGCTCCCCGCCAGTGATAGGGCTAAAAAACGCAAAGGCATCTCCATCCCGCGCCGAGTCTTCCTACAGTGATACGATCTTTAAGTGCTACAGTTTTACCCCCTCCCCCTCCACAATGGCTCAGAGCACTCAACCAGCAGCATCGCCTCCCCTGCTACTTCGCTCTCTCCCCCTTCCCTACTCAATCGCTATCGCTGAGACCTTGAATCGAAGGACAAGGAGCTCTTCACCACGAGGATGTGATCTTAGCAATACTTCTGTGTTGCAAACCGAAATTTTATTTAACTCAATAATGTCCTCTGTAGAAACAACCACGTTTACTTCGATTTTGTATTTTCAGGTTTCAGTACCCTTTTATCTTCGTGATATCTATATGAAAAAATCAGAATAATATTCTCCATTACTCAATAAATGCGCGAAGAGATTTAAAGAAATCTTTGAAACCTCCGGCCATGTGAAAGGGGGTCTATGGTTTTGTTAGATACTCAGGAAATCGAAAAAAAGTGAGTATGGATTTTGATTGAAAACTGCACATACTTTATTGTGTTATACTAGCTATTTTCATACCGCACGTACCGACTAAATTCGCATGCTGAATGCGTCTCTGCTTATGACACCTGACTTCATGTAAAGACACGTAAAGAAGATTTATTTAAATTTATTTTACGCCAAAAAGAATTAAAAACTGTATGTGACGTGCTATGTGGAGCTGTGTATTGTGTGTACCATTAAATATCATTAAATATTTGCTATCACCGTGTGGCGTCATGGAGCAGCAACGTTTGGATATTCCTTCGTACGCAAGGAAGTGCCGTAGTATTACTGCAATTTACTATACTAGGTTATTGCATTATATGACGAGATATTAGTTGTTGGTTTAGAGGAGTGGACTTCTAGGAAGACCATTTTGTGTGGTTTTAATCAGCTGGATTTTTGCTGCTGCTGACCACTAATACTTTTATCAAATTACTCCGTAAATAAAATAATACATAAAATTTCTTAGTTCTACAACTGTAGAACTACGTGGCTCATCGTTTTGTAATGATTTCAATTAAAAACGAAAAAATAATTACGATTCAATAAAAGATCACATTCTTTGCACCCTCCAATAGTTAGTCTGATGAACGTTCTTTTATTATTCAATCGGGACTTTCGAAACACGACTGAATTGAAAGGATTAAGGCAGAAACAATATACGCCTTTCCAGACACAGCAAGCTTTCCGCAATACGTAAGTGTACCATATATCATTTTTTGTCGCGGTAAAACATCATCTTATTGACTCAAGATCTTCATAAATAAGAACCACACGTACTATATAGTGACAAAATAAGTCACACTTTCACCAAAACCGAGATATTAATATATATGTGAATAGTTGGAGGCCTCCTGTGTCTGTAGTATGATTTGTCTTGTTACCCTGAGCCCTTTAAATTAAATTGTGCTTCCTTGAACTCGATTTTCCTTGACATTTTAAGATAATGTTTAATTATTTTTCAAATACGAAATGTTATACACATGACTAGTTTTTAACATCACATATGATTCAATTTTCAACTCGCATGTTTCATAAGTTAGATTCTTTTTTAAAGGCAATTATTTAATTAAATGAAAACTCTTATAAACTACGGTTTTTTAATTATTTATATCTGTAAATTCTAGTTTTGGTAGTATGTAATTTATTATGTAATAGTAATAAATTTCACATTTATTAATCAAACTGAATGACTAAATACAAGAGAGGACGAACAGTTCATAAATTTGAATGTTTTGAATTTTCAGCCGATATAATTATCAAATATAAAAACGCAAAAAAACAAAAAAACAAAAAAAAAGGAATTTAAGCCAACGGTTTCCTGTAAAACATACGCCATTCCGTTTACTGGCAGTCTCACTATAGAACGTCACTGGCTGATTATTAAATCACACGGGATTCGATGAAATTGACCATCAGTCAAGAGAAAAGAGTAGTTTCAAGAGGAGGGAAGTGAGATCCCAACATGGGAAACCTGCATAAATCTCAGTGGACGTGAACTTTACACAACACAACGCAACCGTATTGAAAATCAGGGAGCTGCACGCTTCCCGCGATTCACAGTCGCCCCGACGGCTGGACATTATGGTCCCTCCCATGAATTAGTGGATTTGCTTGCGCTTCGGCGAACTGTGCAAGCTCAGTGCGCTCGGGAGGCGGGCGGGTCGAGGGTAGCGAAGGGGAGAGGAAAGGGGGCAGGACTGTGCAACGTTGCCGCATCGTGCGGTATCCTTTCTCGCGTGCTCCCCCCCTCTCTCTCTCTCCCTTTTGTCTGTAATTCTCTCCTTTACTCTCTTCTCATTGCCACTGCCACTCGTCACTGCTGCCACTGTTCTCCCTTCCCAGGCGCGTTCGTTAAGAGTCTGACGTGTTCCTAGGCGGTCTCTTTGACGCCGTTCCTCTTCGCAACCCGGAGTGCTCTTTTTTTCTTCCCTTTCCCTTTTCCTCGCTGCTTCTTTACAAGAACCTCTCTCCGCCTTCCTGTGTCGCTGCTTGTTCAAACTTGAGAGAGTTCAGGACATCTTTTGTCACTACAGCGTCTGACTGGGAGGACTTAGTGCCGCGCGCAATGTTTCCTTCCTCATTCTTGCCTCTTTCTAGCGCACATTCACGCTCACTTACATGCACAACTCTACAGTACATGTAGCAACACCAGTCGAAAGCTGTGTGCTTGTGCCCAAGGGAGCAGTGATCTGCTGGCGGAGATACCTAGAAAGGAAAAAGCTCGAAAGCCGACGTCAAGGTTGGCGCCGGGGATATTACGTTACAGCGGGCGAATATCACCTCCATCTCCCTGGATACAACATGCACTCAACGTTTGGAACGCAGGATCGTAATTGTTGGTTTGTTAATAAATCAATCAAATCCACCCTTACAATGTCTCAGTCATAGTCCGCTGGTACTTTTCCGCCTTCTTCTCCATACCACGTCACCCCTCTTCCCTCTTTCTCCTTTTTGTACAACTCCGCTCACTCGCTGTCTTCCTGGCCAGATCATCGCGTCATCTCCCTACTTTATTTTGCATATCCCTCGCTGTCGTCCTCGCTTTTTTCGTTCGTGACTCACTCTCCATCTTCTTAGCCTCTCCCCGATGAACTCTTTAACCTTTCCTGCCCTCTTAGGTAGCTCAGAACCACAAATAATGTCAATTAAGTGCACTTCTCTACCTCGAAGGTTGTACGGTTCGCGTTCCGAGTGGCAAGATTTTCGACAGTAGCTACATAGCTGGGACGAGTTCAACGGCTTTCTGGAGGAGTACACTAACCGGCTGCTGTGATAGGTTGTTTTCCGTAGTTTCTCCAATTAATATCTGATGAATGCCGGAGTAGTTCCCTAACAAACGAGCCACGGCCCGCACGCTTACACATACACACTCACATACTTACTCTTCTACACTACACTAGCATACATGTCGGTATATCATCAGGGAGCTTAGATAATGTTCCGGATAGTGCGGTGCTGCACTGGCTGGGATGGGGAAATTCCTGAAAACCCCCACGAGCTGCCATGTAGGTTGGCGCCGGATCTCGCTATCCAGCTGGATAAGGACACTGCTGCCAACTCCTGTGATAGAAACATGCACTATACATGCTGGATTGACGACCTTAGCTGTCGACGCGCTCGGGAACACGAAATAATCAATAATCTATTTCCGGATTCTTCCGCCACCGTTCCCCTCCCATCGGCGCGTATCCCCTCCTTTCTAGCTTCGCTCCCGCGGCGTGACAGTTGCTGCAGTCACCTCGATGTTTGCGCTCGTCTGTGTTTGCTTTCGTCCATATTGCCCGGATGTGCACAATTGTTTCCCGTCGGTCGGGGCGTCAGTTGCGTGTTCCATCCCGTTTCCGGACGGCGGCGTCCCCCGCGCCGCGGCGGCGGCCAACGGGTCGCTCGCGTCCCTCCCTCCGAGCCTGGAGAACGATGGCGAATTAAAACTTTTTTAATGCGTGCCAGAACATAGCTTAAGGCTTAGAGGGAGATGAGTGGATGGGAGACAAACAGTGCTTGCAGATTTGATACAATCATGCAGAAGCTTATTGATCCTTTTTGTCCATTAATTTTCCTCCTGTATTGCCGTATTTTTAGAGCTCGTATTTGTCATTCACGGGCTCGATGTGATAACGAAGCGAGGCTTCGAATAGTTCGCACAGATAGAACCGTCATAAATATGCAATCTCTGTTGTGACGCGTTTAGTGAAAAGATCCACACGTACGTTAAATGAAAAAACTGCAAAAATCTATGATGTCATATTTATCGCTTCATCAATCGTATGTTTTATTTAATTTTTACACATTGTTAATAGCCAAGCTTATATTAATGCGATTTAATTAGCGTTACAAGCTTATAAATGGTTAATTTGCCAAATCCATAATATCTGCTTCTGCGATGCTGCAATTGTGTATGCCTAAAATAACAATAACAACGGAGTTGATAGTGTGTTAACAACTCAGTTTTGTTTTAGGTATAGAATGTTTTAAATATCACAAACTGTGACAAATATGACAAATCACATCAATCTTAATTAAGGGGTTCTAATTTTGATAAAATAATTATAATCTCATCATGCATAAACTGGCCATGGCTGAGATAATTATAATTTTATCGACATAGAAATATAAATTTGACATAAAATAACGGACATATGTCTACTTGTAGGGATGCCGTTGGATTAGTATGACATATCAGACAATAAAGCTATATTTACGATATTATTGTATCGATAAAGCTATAATTACTCGAGTTAAGTCACTATCGACTGTCAATGTTCAGAGACTTGTTCCCACAGATAGGTGTTATAAGATAATTCTGGTATGCTCTTGAACCATTAGTATACGTACTATTTTCTCCATAACGGTGGAGATTTGCAATATGGCATGAAGTTTCATCCGAAATTTATTTTTAAGTAGGGGATTAATATGTTAGGAATAGTAATCAAATTCTGTAACCAAAGGACATCACATTCAGTAAATAAGAACATCCAATTCAAGAGCTAAGAATTTAATAACACGGATGATTTTTTCACGATTCATGTATAATGGCAAATCGGGTAAAACATTAAACAATTCGAAACGATAAAATCATTGTTTCCATGCCAACCATTGTTATAAACATTCTTTATAATGTGTTTATATCTCCACAAACGTTTTTGATAATTTTATATGTAGTTTAAATGTAGTTTCAATGATCAAGTTTTAAGATCAGTAGATTTCTTGCCTTTTTTGTGACCGTTGTCACAGAAATAGTGACAGAATGTTCAAAAAAGTGTTATATCTTTCAAAAGTGATTTACGTGCTGCTTTCATCAACAAATAATTAGTAGTTTAAGTAAGAAAATCTAAGAATCTACAAGTCCTTGACTTGACTGCAAAACGTCTATTGATTTTACAGCGTACAGTTCCTCCCCCATTCATTATATTTCTCCCATTTACTCTACTATATAAAATTCAAAAACTACACGTCACACGTCAAAAATATGGCAGTGAATATATTTATACTTACTGATAGTCTGTATTTGAACTAACAGAATACTTTGTTGGTGATACAAAAAAACGTATATGATTTGTGTTTTAGACAAATATAAAATGATTTAAATGACTTTCGCAACAAATAAATCTTGAAATCATTGATAAAAACTGTGAATTTTCTGACTTATCTTTTTCAATCTTTTTTTTTCTTTCTTTCAGATTCACGTATTAAAAATCTCTTCGTCGCACTTCGACATCTCTTTACAAAAGAATACACAACTCTTTGTTTCTTTTAATTATTCAATTTTCATTGCCGGCCTTTGTTGCTACAATGATTTAGTAAATGCACTGGACGTAGCTCTGTGAATTGTGACGCCGCGGCACAATGGCGCGCGTTTCGGAGCGCTTCAAATACCGTGTATTTTCTACACACTTTATTTTCGAAACAATGTAGTTTTATGAAGAAAAACCATTTTTTGTAATTTAATTTGAAAAACTTTCAATGGAATGCATTTTCAGAAAATCGGAAATATCCCGATTACCACAACGAAAATATTTCCTCCGCAATTATGCGTTGAAACTTCAAGAACCTACAGTGTTTATTAAAGAGGTTCCTCGAGGAACGGATACGGCAAAATAGACTTTGCCCTACGCATGGCGACGATAAGTCGTACAGAATAACTGCGCCCTGCAAAGTAAACAAAACACTGGGGCGAGCTGAATCGACATGGCTGACACCTCGCATATTGTGAATGATTTCATCGGAATATATTTGAGTCACCACGAATTCGTACAAAAAATTAATGTCTGCAATTCTTAAAAAAGTATGTTTGGTCTTCAAATTGCCATCCAGATTCCTCGTTGCCTCGTCCGTAAATATTTCATTCGTACGCCACAGATTGACTTTCTGAACTTGTTACGTAAATACTTTTTTTCAGATTTGCATTTGGTGTGAAGTGAGAAAACAATGAAGTTTTGTAGATATGAAAAATTACTTGAACACAGTGTCGAATTTATTAAAAAGTTTCAACTTGCGTTTTTGACTGTGACAGATCGTGGGATTCGAGTCTCCGAGGTTGCGGACTTTCGACACAGCCTCGATTACTATGTCGTATTCGGCTGCTCTCTAGAGAAGAATTTCAGCTACCAGCTGCTATGATCGGTTGTTTTCTGTGTTTTTTTTTCTATCAATACTAGGCCAATAACATAACAAAGTGACCTCGGACCGCACACTTCCGCCCTCTTCCTCGTCCTCTTACACATATTACATATACTACACCACACCACGTGTCCACAACCCAGTCGGGCGCTTAAAGCTTATACATAGAGGTGGCGACCCCTCACATCGACGTGTAGGTCGCCACCAAATGTATGACGTTCCTGCGATGTAGGAACGCCGCCACCTCCCGCGATATATCATGTTGTATACTTACGGGACCAAGGCTATTGATTGCGGGCGCGTCAACTATCAATCATGTCCTCATTAATTTCGCCCTGTGTTGTCTGTGTGGTTCCAGGTGTCAGCTCGGGCACGTGGGGCCTTGTGAGCTTGGCCTGGAGGCCGGCCGTCTGCTCCGCTCCCCGCGTATCGCCCGCCACCTCCACTGCCCGCCGCCGCTGCTCGCCACCCGCCGCTGCGCGCTTCCGCACCAGCCCAGCCAGCGGGTGAGTCCGCCCGCCCGCCCGCTCGGGCCTGGGCAGGCACCCCGGTCTGCGTTCTTTCTCTCCATTCCACTTTCTGCGTCAGCGGCGCCTCGCGCCATGCGTCACGTGTCACGTGTCCGCGCCACGCGCCACCCAGCCGGCCAGCGCCCAGAAGGCACTCCCCGCTCCTCGCCCCGCGCACGGTGCCCCGCTCCCGTGACCCGCGGCCCATTACGCGTCTCCGACCCACCCCACCCTGCAGTCCAGCCCCACCTCGCAGTCCCGCGCCCCGCGCCCCGCATGCCGCGTGCCGCGTGCCCCGTGCCGCGTGCCGTTTGACCTTTTTGAAGCGCTCGCCTTTTCACGGCGCGGGACAACTTTTAAGTAAGCTCTCAAGAGCATCCGTCGGCGCTGGTGCGCCTCGCGACCTCCTTCCCGGACGAAGAGCCCGCGGATAATTTAGTTAAAGGCTGCGATCGCCCTCTCATGCCGCGGAAGGAGAGCTCGAAGAAGCGTTGCCGTGCCGAGGACTCCGCCCGCCGGCGCGCGAGGGGGCGATGCGGACCTTGCGCCGCGTTCAGCTCGTCAAGGCAACGATTTTCATCAATCACAGTGCCAATTGAATTGAATCGAATCGAATCACAATGTTCCAATTGAATTGAATTGAATGGAATGGAATGGAATCGAATCACAATGTTCGAATCGAATCACAATGTTCGAATCGAATCACAATGTTCGAATCGAATCACAATGTTCGAATCCAATCACAATGTTCGAATCGAATTGGATCAGTGTTCGAAACGAACTGAACCGAACCGAACCGAACCAAATCGGTGTATTCATATCAGAAACCAGATTCTATATATCTGTTTTTTCATGAATATTACTTTGATAAACTTTTATATTGATAAGGGTAAATCGTTTTGGTATATTTCAATATGCAGAAAAAATATTGTTTTTTATTTAAGAGGAATTTAGTAAGATTTATTTGAAATTTAGCGTTTGTGTAAACCTAAACGCATTAATTATATACTATTCACCACTTGTTCTTATTCCCAATGATTTCCGACCTGAAGTTTTGAGTGTCAGATTCGCGTCACAGCACTTCCATGGTTCACCGTTAATGAATATTTGTATCTTTATCCATATTTGCAGCACTCCTGATAGTTAATAGTAATATCGAAATGCCGAGCTATTTCACAATTTTACACGAATACCAATTTTGGTGTATTTCAAAATTATTCCTTAGCTGTAATCGTAAGGTCTTACAGGGTTGCAAACAAAACAATTTTTAGTGGATGTTTTTTATTATAATTCATATCAGTTTACGACGTTCTGGTGTTGTGCGTTGTCACACATAGAGTGAACTGTTATAAAGTGAAATAAAAATTTTCTCTAAATGGTTTTATGTTCAACCCTACAATACCTTAACATTACAGCTATAGAATATCCAAGAGCGAGTTTTGTGGAATACAACGAATTTCAATATCGATATACCGGCGTTTTCACTCATTTTACCGACCTTGCTTGCGCTGCAATGTGCTGATCCACCGCCTGCGCACAGCAAATGTCTTTTTCTGCGATGGCATTTCGTTGTTGGGAACGCAGACGCGCCATCGCTTCCACGCATGATTAGGAATTGCGGAGAAGATGGCGCGGGTCGGAGCGCGCCGCTGCGCGCGGGGATTGCTCGCTTGAAGCGCGTGCCTGGCACGCGGGGCGCGTTCTCGCGATCACGCGCGACAGACGGCTTTGTGGAGGAATGTCGCTTCTTTCCGCGAGAAAGGCGTTTAAGCCGCGTGGTGTTGCATGCGTGGAAAACATCTTTTTTCTGGCAATTGTGAAATAAAGTCGCCTAGGAGAGGATTTTTAGGTTTGTGTGTAGATCATGCGCGATTTCCATTTTGTGCTTTCGATGAATAGCGCGTCGTTGTAGACATTCGTGAGTGTCTGAAAACGGTAGAAATAGGAAAGAAAGATTACTGACAATATGATGTAGCCGTTAATTAATCGAAATTAAAATACAGAAAGGAAAATATAGAAATTTGCTGACCTATAAATGTCTCGATATCTATGTTTTTGAAGTCCAGCAGTTTTTATATACATCTAATTCGATGTGCATCTTACTTATCTACATCTTATCTTATATACATATATATGCTTATATACATCTAAATCTAATTCGATGTGCAAATTACGTAACTTTACTAAATACATTACATTAGTTTTCTCTGAAGAGGTCAAATTTATTTTGAAGAAACATCAGAAAATCTACGGTTAGGACTCCATCTGAACGTTGAGTGTGCAATACTGGGTTCGTATGTTATTTTCGCTTGATTTCGTGCCGAAGGAAAGCATTTATGCACAGTATGAATTTTTTACTTATAATGCTAGGAATAAGTAGAGAAATAGCGTTGAAGTTGTTTTGTTGCATTTAGTGTGTGTTGTATTTTTCTATCACGTGCGATGAATTGAGTTTGACAGTACCTATGGGCTGTAATATTCATAAGCAATGTAACTCTCTAACTTAATTTTGAGGACTAACAAAGAGACATTTTATTAGCGACTTAGGTTGATGATGTGCTTTGTATGTACTTTGGCACAATACCTCCACGAGGTAACGCCTGCCAGCAGCGTCCCGGCCTTGCCGCCATGGGGTGAGGGGTAAGTGTGGTTAGCACATAGTCATCCCTACGCTTATTTCTGGTATTCGGAACCTGAGACGTGACCCTCTCATCGTTCCTAGATTAATGATAAACCCGCAAAATAATGGTACTAATGGATATTGGGAATTTAGAATGTTTCAGACTAGAAGGCATTGACCGTAATATTTTCGGAGACATAAAATAAATTATTTTAGGTGATGCCTGCAATTTTGATGCAAACATTTATAAACATGACAACAAATGCAATTAAAGCAAATGCTTAAATAACACATCAAAACAGTTTCACCGGCGGCACGATATTCCTGTAATGGTTATCACTTTTAGTCCCAGGCGTTTAGTTACCGGTTGGCTCTCAGGGTATTTAAAGGTATTTTAAGTGACATAAGTAATTACTTTGGTGAAAAAATGCATTAACCATTAATATTTTTAGAAGGTTTTGTTTTTTATTCAATAAAGCAAAAACAAAATAAGTTAAAATGCCGATTCTTATATTATATTGACGTACTTGAAAATATAAAATACAGCATAAAAAATCTGCTCCACAACAATAAGTATTTTTCAGAATCAGAATTTTCACGTATTTTATCCAAAGCTAATTTACGATTGATTTTCGAAAACTTATAATTTTGTGGCATGTTCAATGTTCTAAACTCCAAACAACACACACACCACAGAGCAGAACTCCATCTACCACTGCAAACTACAATAAGTATGTGACATTACCGGCTCGCATTTCGCAAAAGTCTCAAATTGGTCAACCGTTGGCATCACAATCCCTTTGCATCAATGTAGACATATTAGTGCCCAGAACCTATATAGTCGGGCACGTACACCGGAAGGCGAGGAAACCTGCGCCCGAGCTTTGGACTAAGCAAAGCCCGAGTATAAGTCGTCCTTGGGCTTCAATGTGTTATTAGTTGGTAATTTGCGCGCCCGCCTGCTGCCTTGCTTGGATGTGGTAGACGGTTCTCGCCAGGCCCCATCTCCGGAATCGAACTTGGATTCCCGGTCCGACAAGGAATTCTCGCACATATGCCCTTTGGACACCGGCGATTGGTGAACGGGCAGCGGGAGTCAGAGATTTAACTACGAGCACGCATATTATTATTTTTTTTTTGCTTATTGGGTGCGAATTAAAACATGTTTTTTAAACAAAAATGTTTATTCTATTGATTTGAAATTACTCATTAGGTTGACGTATACTAAAAATACTGATTTGCTTACAGAAGAATTCTGGGCTTGTATCACAGTTTTTGAGTTTATGTTCACTTGGCTCTTCAGTATTTTCACACCATTGATTTCGTTTGCACTGCCACATTGTCCACAGCGCTGCTGTTCACCGTGATGCACACCATTTCACGGCCCAGACCCAAGCTGCCCCGTCGGCGGCCGGGGTCGCGCATTTGTACCTGGCAGGCGCCGAGCGCGGAAGCTTCTAGAATCTTCCATTGCGCCCTTTTTCTCCACGAGCGTCCCGCCATCGTTCCGGAGCCCAGGGTCGGGTGCGCCTCTCTCTCAGGCGAGAGGACGATGCTGCCTCTTATGGTGCAATTCTCGTTACGTTCCTGTTTGATCTCGTGTTCGCCCTTTCCCCATGTTTCTTGGCCTCTCCGCCAGGGCTCTTTCTTTCCTCTCTTCTTTTCTCTCTCTTCTTTCTTTTCTCTCTCTCTTCTTTCTTTTCTCTCTCTCTTCTTTCTTTTCTCTCTCTCTTCTTTCTTTTCTCTCTCTTCTTTCTTTTCTCTCTCTCTTCTTTCTTTTCTCTCTCTCTAAAACAATTAAAAACTGTGTGTGACGTACTTTATGGGTAGGTGTATTCTTTGCTCGTTTTCTTAAATTCTGCGAACCCCGCCCTGACTAATATACAAACCGACTTCTGAATAGAGAATTGTAAAGATTCTGAATACATGTATTGTACATGATTTTTTGTCTGGATTGAGATGTTGATACTGATACCTGATCAATGTGACTAGTACGTCAAATATTATAGGTATAGACATCTGTATTCCTTGAAAATATGTTATCAACCGCGAGGAAGTACTTTCCTACAAAAAACAGTGATTCATTAATCAACAGGCAAGGCAACTGTATAATTTCTAACTATGTAATGAGAGACATAATGTAAGAGGTTAATACTTATTGTTCGAGCAGTTCTCTACTGTAACTTAAATGTCTGGGAGCTATAGAATATCATGAACCATTTTGTAAATATCGTTTTCTTTTACATGAAATGTAATAATATTTTTATTCAGTAAAAACACATCACGTAAACTACCCAATACAATTTAAAATAACTGATCTGAGTGCACCATCGGAGCTCACCTTCGATCCCAGGTTTTCTAATTGAAATAATTGCAAATTTTATTTAATTTGTCATCTTTGGTGAAAAATTAATAAGTTATTATTTTTACAATTTGAAAAAACGGATTAATATGATGTGATGTTTGGCGTGTAAACATGTTATAATTAATTATTCTTTTAAAATTACATTACAAACCCAATTTACTTACTTTTTTGATCTGAATTCTTTGAGGAACGATTTTTGAGTATAGAAACAATGTTAGGTCAATGTGTAGTTAATGCGATAGAAAACGCTGAATATGTTGAATTGCGTTTATCGTGAACTTTTGTGGACGTGTCACAAAATAATTAGAAAATTGTTCAATGCTAATGATATACTAATTGCTCATATTTGCCACGTTTTGTGTTAATCTGAACTATTCAGTGCAATTAGCTGTGGGTGATGTAGTGAAGTATAAATTACATAATCGTAACACTGTAACTCTTTATATATA
>BOPP01000018.1:9080510-9094477 GCA_017312745.1 Gryllus bimaculatus | reverse complement strand
GGGCGGGCGCGTGGGACTGCGCGGTGAGAGTGCACACGCGCGATACACCCAGGTGGCGGCAGTGCGCCCCGCTGCCCCTTCACGCCGCAGTGGCCCCGAGCCGATGCCGCCGCCCGCGGTGGCGCCACAAAGGGCGACGCGGCCGCGTGCGCTGCCAGCTTCCGCCTGCGGTGCTATTCTTCGCCGGGGACGCGCGGCGGCAGACGGAGCAGCGCGCAGGGTGGCCACTTGGAGCCCCGAGTTTTCGACATCGCGCTGTAGTGCTGTGTTCCTGAAGGGCAGAAGGGAATGGAATGTCTGTGAACTGGCGTGAGTTGGGCTCTGTAAAGTCGATATGGCTTTGTGTGACTGGTTTGCTGGGGATTTATTTATTGAGTTTTATCAGTCAGACTGTGATTTGAGCCTCGGATTTCGCATCGAATTTGGAAGAAGGATTGTACAGCAGGCAGTGGATCCTACCTGGAATTTTGCAATTTTACTTTCTGGCGCTTAAAAGGTGAACGGACGTATTTTATGAATATTTCATGTCCATAGTTTCGTTCATTTGTTCATGTTGAAGGGCCAGAAAGAATGTTTATTTTATTTCTTTTTGTTTCGGTTGAATTTCATAACTTAGTAATATTGAACATCGTATTTTGCAGTATGTGGGAAGGATTTTACATTATCAAACAATTATATTCGCTTCTGATTCGGATAAATAGTTGTTAGCTTGCCTCCTCGGTCGGCTGTTACATTCATATTGACAAAGGCATTTAATGCAAGTTCGTATTAAAAGTAACTTTTAAAAACAATAACGTCTTGATTGTCTATCTTCAGAAAAGATGTGTTACATGAAAAATTATCAGAAGTAGTGTACTTTTTTTAAAAAAAAATGCAAGTTGGAAGGGCTATGTAGGGCGATGAAGTAATCCATAGCAATTCAGCCCTCTAGATGCACAAAAGACACATTATTCTCGAGTTATTCCTGTGTCTTCTATAAAGATTTGGCTAAATCGCGAATCGATTAGTCTTGTTGAGGGCAATCGAATGTTTTCACCTACTTAGGTTTCTCAAAATGTTTGTAAGCTATTTCCTCCTAATCGCATTTTAAATGCTTAGCCTCCACCGACATGTTTTTCAATAACTCATTACAACAATTCTAATTCACAGCATTCATATCAGGTTTACGAAAAAAGAAGGTTTATCGTAACTTCTTTTTCTTAGAATATCTTCCCATATATTTGCCAAGGTGTCTACCTTTTCCTGGATATCTCCATGGCTTCGTGATTTTTTCATAGTTCAGCAGATACATTTATTGTCATCAGTTTTAATATTTTATACACAGAATTCGTTGAGGGAATATTACAAACTGTGATACTTGATGGACAACATTTTCAGAAGAAAATATTTTTTGAAACTACCTTGCCAGTTTTGACTTTATTTTGGATTATTTTTCAATATTATTTTCACAAACCCTTTTCCTGGACGATATATAAATATCTATGATAATCTATACTTTTTGAGAAATCATGTTTCTCGTCACTACAGTAGACTTTATCACGAATGATACAGGAACATCATATTTTGGAAGAAAACAAATTTTCTTAGTGAACACACGCTTTGAGTTTTAGTGACTGTTATATTCGTTACTTTGAATTTCAGTGGCATCCATTTATATCGGGTTCAGAGAGTTAATTATATTTGTTTTATGACTGTTCGGTTTGGTATGGAATGACTATTGCTAACTGACGAGGCACCTTGAAAGCACTCGAAAATTTTTTGAATTTGTTCCGCTATTGATCGTGCTAAATTGTAAAATTTAAATTGTAAGTCCAAAATTCGCTCATATTCGACATCGACATATTCGACATGATGTCCGAAACTCGTACTTTAGCTTCCGTTAACGCACTAACCTCCATTGAAATAATGTTCTTCGGAGAAGTGGATAGATTAGTGGTTCGCCCACGTACTTCGACCGACTCTTCGCTCACCTTGAGCCATTTCATTCGAGCCTACACAAATGTTTCCCTAGCGATTGTAAAGCTTGCATTACTAATCTTCCTAAAAGGTTATGGCCGGAGTGAATGGAGAACCCTTGGCTTTCTTAGCATGGATGTTAGAAGGATAGTTTAAAATGTACAGTCATCTTATTCGCAAAATTCATGATCCAGGGACGAATTAATTTACACATGAATGTAATGTAGAAAATAGAAGCAAATCTTATCTACACAAGGGTACCATTAAGAAATGGACTGCGATCATATTACTCACTGAACAAGGAATGGGGTTTTACATTCAACGCATAGAATGTACATACTTTCAATGATATTTTTCTCATCTGTGTTACTTGTAGATTGGGCATTTAAAATCAATTCATTTGCATATAATTTGTTAAGATATATTTATGAAGAATAGAATAAATTAATCATTTTACTTAAGTATTTACACTTTTTAAATCTTTCCCGTTTTATTGGTTATAATTAATTTTAAGTACAGAAAATATTTATACTAGAGAATTAAAAAATAATGCAGAGAAAGAAAAAAACAAAACAAGTTCAAAATTTCTGCCGATGTGTTTGTGTAGTAATATGCATTAATTAATGTATGAACGATATATTATAAATTAATTAATATATTAATTAAAACAATAACGAATTGGTAAATTAACTACTTGTCCAAAAGTGTAATTGATTCTGCTATATCTAATTTTTAAAAAAGTTTCATGGTAGCTTCATTCTCGTGTCATTGAACAACCATATCGAAACATTATTGCATATGATGACGTGCATTAAATTATATGAAAATAGTTCCTAAAAGTAATAACTTTCAATTACACAATACAAACAAACAAATGCTATGGGTGAGGTACAGCTATAAAAAAAACTTAAGAAAGCTGAGTTTTATGCTAGAAACTGTAAGGTGTGTGTAGTTCAGTATTTCACTAGAAGCATTCCGGACGACGCTTAATGCGATTGAAGCGTAAACAGACATTTTTTGCGAGAGCCCGAGTGCAAGAACCTCGCAGAAAATCCGCTCTGGCCATCATCATCTCTTTCGACCGCTCTTTTCCCCGCCTGCGAGTCGCGGCCGCCAGCCGCATCGAGAGTTTCCCTTCCCCACGTGCGGCGCATTCTTCAGCGCGGCGCGCAAGAGAAGAGCGCTGGCGTTCGCGACTGCCTCCGCGGCGCGGCCGGCAAGTGTCGGGCAGCGCTGCGCGGACTCCTGTGCCTCAGCTGTGGCGAGCGGGCTCGTCGCCCTGGTTGGCGGAGGTGGGGGTGATGGCAGAGGCGGTGGCGGAGGCAGAGCACAGTGGGAGAGTTTGTTGGGCAGAAGTGTGCCGGAGTGAAGCGGATGCGGACGGGAAGGGAAGTGGTGAGGGAGGCGGAGTGGTGAGGGAGGCGGAGTGGTGAGGGAGGCGGAGTGGTGACGAGCGATAGTGCACGTGGGTAGGTGGTGGCGGTAGGGCGTTGGAAATGGGTGCAGTGTGGATGCTGAAGGTTCTGCTGTAATGCGGAGGCACAGGCGGCAGTCGTAGTGGCAGAGGTGGTTGCGTCACAGGGAAGGGGGGTTGCTCGGGGCCAGTTGATTGGTGGCCGGCCACAGGCGCGTGTAGCAGGTGCAATGGTGGTGTGGCTGCAGGGGCAAGTGTGGTAGGTGTGGCAAGCCCGAGGCCTCGCTATCGGCTAGTAGCTCGAAGATATGCACAGTGGACGCATGTCTGGAAGTCATGGAGGCATATTACGTCAAACATCGGGGAATATATAATTTCTAACAATGCAGAGCATAATTAGCATAATTTCTAATTTCTTCAAGTGGCAGCGATGGCAATATACCGATCATTACGAGTAATTGTAGTGAGTCGTCAGTAATTTGAACCAAAAACATCTGAGCCGTCAATAGCTTTCTCTATGGTCATCTGTGGCGTCGTAGAGGAATATCCAACAATTACTGTGCACTTTAATACGTGATGTATTAAAGTGCACTTTAATACGTGATTTGATTTTATTACATATACGTATTTCAGATATCATTAGAGTTGGTATGTTGGTTTGTACTCATTTAGGTAGTTAAAATTTCCTTCAAATAGTCTAAAAAACGTTTGTACAAAAATACCCTCTTCTTGAAAATCCTTGAACTATCAACTGTCCCAATTAATTGAGATTTTTGACACTTTATTACATTAAATAGACACATTAATCACAATACATACATTAATACTTATTGTAAACTCTATTAACATATTCCACTGTTTTGAAAGATTTTTCCGAGATATCTGAAATTAAATTTCTATAAGCTAAAGAAAATGATGACGATCAAATATTTAGAAACAAATGGGTATGCCTTCTCTGAACGATGTCTAAAAATAATGAGAATTACTCACTTCAAAAACCCTATTATTATCTATATTGTCATAATTTTTCATGATGCATTCATCTCAAGAAAGGAAAGAGGGATCAATCTTGCATATTTTATCTCAATTCCATAATTTTTTGTGTCTAGTGACGTATTATTTAACTTGAGAATTGCCTCATTGATATAACAGATGCCACTGCAAGTGATCAAAACCCGCCAAAATGTTTGTCCATGTCTGCATTAAAAAAATAGATTTTCTGCTTCAGTGAGTTAGTATTTAGTGTTCACGCGAGTGTTCACTATTTTGGTCATTATTTCTGTTAGTGTAGAGCATGGTAGAACTGGGAGGTGTTGCCACTGATCCATCTCAGACTTGTTTGCTTCTTCAGGGTAATAGGGACTGTACCGCAACAATTATTATAGCATCGTATTGTTTCACGGCCTGAGTCAGCATAGTTTTCGGGCTGGTAGCTCGCTGGGGGCAGTTCGCCAGTCGGCAGCCAGCCGCCGCCCCGAATACTGCGTCCGAATCCCTGCCGCCACTGAAAATATCGACTGCAGTCGTGGAAGAAAGGTTTGCGTTTTAACGCCAACTAGACCATGGCCTACCAGCCCGGAAACTCTCTCTGTCTCTCTCTCTCTCTGAAACTATTATTTAGTCCAGAACACCATATGATTTTTGACCATTCAAAAATGTTCGTCATTTAAATTAAAAGTAGAGTTATGTACTATAAAACTTTCAGTGTATTGGGCTCTATCTCAAGAAGTTAAAGTAAGCTTTTGAAGCCTGTCTGAAAAATAATTTTTTAAGCATTGAAATTGGCATACTAATACTATCATACTTATATCCGGATCTTTTGCTCTCTTAAAACTCTAAAAATGGGTATCAGTTTTCAGAACTTCTTGAAAACATCCGAAGGATGTCGTTTACTCTAGGGCTGGAGACCTTCAGAACGGCTGAATAGGTCGGGGAGAATCGATTTTGGGGAAGATTTTGTGTACGATGAAGGACGTAATGTAATGTCAGACTGGGAGCTATGCGTTTAAAGAACATTTTTCCATATCAGAGACCCCAAAACGCTCATATACATAAAAATAAGGATATCGATGTATTTGTAGCACTACATAACTTATAGGAGAAAGTAATAATTAAAAAATATAAATATCAGTTTCTCGAGTGATTAGTGGAATATACAGTGACACAAATTATATTATGACTTAAAAGAAGGTTCACAAATCCAATTTCTCACATCACTTATGGGGATTAGAACAATTGTTTCAGTTACGAAGGTGAATATTAAACAAGAATGCAGCACTTTTTTATGAAGCGTAATGTATGAAAAACGTGTTATTACTTTCCATATAACTTAACCCATGTAAACAGCAAGTAAACAAATAGTTTAAAAAATGGTCAACTTTGATGCATGTGTCTTGACTTTAATGATATACTCACTGTGCCTTTAGATTTACCATGCGAGCAATAATTTAATTTTCTTTTTTTGTATTGTGACGTGCGTAGAACGGGTTGTAAACTCTTTGTTCATGATCTATCTTCTAGTCTTCAACATATTTTTAGATTATTACACGTAATCGAAGAACGTGTAGATAGATCAAAAATCGAAAATTGCGAAGAAATCAAAGAATATTATGTTCTCTGTCCACAAACCCCGAGAAACATCTATACGGAGATGCAGTCTCAGTTAAACAGGATTGACATTTCACGAATATATAGTTTCCTGGAAAATGGGTTCGTGGAACAATGGGGGGATATCATAATTAGAAATACTAATTTCCAACGATTGCACTATCCAAGTTTGACGTTATTATATTCATTTTTATTTCCACTCTGTTCATGCAGTACCTCTGACCGGAAAGACCTTGCGCTCGAGTGCCGACAGTGGCAGGATTTTCGACACTAGCTTCATAGCTAAGTCGAATTCAATCGCTGTCTGCAGGAGAATTCTAGTGGTCGATTGCACTGATCGGTAGTTTTCCGTGGTTTCTCCGATAAACACCAGTCGAGTACCGGAGTAGTTCCCTTACAAACGGGCCACGGACCGCGCGCGATATTTCCTTCCTCTTCTTTGTGTCCTTGTGCCATTCTCACCCATTACTGACACACACACACACATACACTAACAAGCACCACACTACCACAAATGCCGGAAGCCCAGTCAGGTGCTTAGATCTTGTCCAGGTTGGGGAGGTGCCCCGTTGGTGGGAGATATCTGGTTGGTGAAAACTCCCCAAGCCGATATGCCTCGGTGCCAGATCTCGCCATGCAGCTGGGGAAGATCACTGCCACATCCGCGATAGAAGCATGCCTTTTACTTACGGCACTAATGGCTTTAGCAGTCGACGCACCAGGAAACACTAATCAACCGACGAATCCACTTGAGTTCATTCTTTCATTTGATTCTTCCCACTTTTCCGTGCGTTCGAAGTCGAGTCTTCCTTTCCGTGTCCCTCGGAGGGCAATTTCGGCCAGTGCCCACGCAGCCGACGGCCGACGCAGCGCAGCGCCGTGGCGCTCCGGCGGCGAGGACTGTCAGACGCTTCGTTAGCGTCGGCACCGCAGTGGCGCGCTCCACGTGCCTAATTAATTAACGGTGAGAGATGCGCGTGATAGGCGCCGCGCGTGGCGAGGCGGCGAGGCGGCGTGTCAGGCGGTCAGGCGGTGACGCTCGACGCTGCCCCGCAAGAAGGCGGTCGCCTGCCCTCTCCGGTCCCGGAACCGATCCCGGGCGCCGGCGCCGGCGCTGCGAAGCTCTGTGGCTCCGGAAGGGGTTGTGGTGGGAAGCATTTCTCACTGGGGGAGGCAGCGCAAGGCGACAAATGCTAATGTAGTATCTCTCACCAGTAAGTCTTAAGGTTCGAATCCCGTCTGTTGCTGCAAATCTGAGTCGAATTCAACCACTGTATGGAAAATTGTTAGCGGTCTGCTGTTCTGGTCGGTAGTTTTCTGTGATTTCTCGTACCAATACGAGACGAATGTCGGAGCCGTATTCTGACAAACGGAACATGGCCCCGCGTGATCTTTCCTTCCTAGTCCTTGACCGCTGCTATCCCTACACAAACACACACTTTCAAGCATTACATTGCCACACGTGTAGAAGGAGTAATCGGGAACTCAGAGGTTATTGTGGATGCAACGGTTCCCCGCTGGTGGAAATACCTGGAAAGGAAACCCTTGCAGGCCGAAGTGTAGGTCAGCTCCAGATCTAGCGTCCTAACAGGGGGATGATTGCCGGCACTACTCGGGATGTAACATGCATTACTCTAACGGAACTAATAACTACAGCAGTTGACGCGCCCAGAATCAAAATAATAAGTCAAATAATTCAGCACGAGTGCCAGTGCTTGGCAAGCTCTGAAGCAGAGGTGTGGTGGAATGCATTTCTATTCATGTAACGAATGTTTCATATTAAATGTCGAAACATGAATTTTTAGATAAACATAATTGTCATAAATAATACAATGCGGACATTTTAGAAATCCTTCTGATTGAGCAGAAGTCTTTTTGAGTCTTCCAGCCTTTACTAACAGGGAACTCTGCTCACGAACCTTCCATAAACTGCTTAGTTGTTTTCCCTTACGTGCCCTACAGAAGGAGCTGAGATTCCTGTCTCTCTACGCGTGCACACTACAGGCACCTCCGAAAAAAATTATGGCTCATTGCTGTACACAAGAAAACGGCATACCTAGATGAAAATCCGTAAAGCCGTTATTCATTTTTCCTCTTTTTTAATTTGTTGCGTCTTTTTCGCATCAAAAGTCTCGTAGCCCTTCATTGGCTTTGAACGTATCTAGAGTTATCCTCCGTTAAGAATTTTCCTTTATGTCTCGTCGCATCGCAGTACGTCACTGATTTTTATCCTTTCGACTAGGGGCTCGGCGCCGTGAGTAACCGCCGGGGTTCGCAAACGGTCACTCATCTAGGAATTCGTAGTGTCTCGAATTGCTTAACTTCCGTATCTGCATAGATCGTAGTGAAGCTATTTGGCTAACGACACCGGCGTTACAAATATTTATGCAATTCTGATTTTGCAGATGATATTAAAAATAACATTTCTGTTATTCTGATTGGAAGATTTTGGATACAGGATTTTGTACGAAGGATTGTGAAATTCGGAAGTCATTAAATCCGCGGGGATAGAATTCCCAGGCAACAAAAGTACGTCGAACAAGAGAAATTTCTGCTGTACCCGACGTCCTAAAATTCTCACTCTGTGTGTTGGTCATTGAAATAGATTTCACTACACCATTCGCGCAATATTTGATAAACATGAATGTAGAAAATGATGCAATTAAAAATATGGTTTCATACAGATTAATACTCTCTGTTTCTTGATATTGGATTATGCCCACAATTTTGTATTCAGTTGAATAATTTTGCATTTTAAAATAACATGGGGAAAATGTAAGAAGTATCGTAGTGAATTTATCAAGAGATAGGACGAAAAAAGAGGGGGACGAAAAAAGTGAAAGTCATCCACCCAATTAAGCAAAAGTCAGCACACCCAATTCTTCTTTAAGTACTGATACCCTAACGAAAATGTTTTTATGTTGTGATTATTGATTGTCGATGTATATTACCTTTTGATATACAGAATAGAATTTTAACAATTTTCAATTCCAAAAACTTATGATTGAAATTATCACAGGGAAAACTTGAGGACAGAATTTTTGTGACGATACAGCTTAAAAACTCTAGGGACTCTGCAAACTTCGTCTTCTGAATACCCTCGAGCCAAATAATCTCCAGCAAAAAAAATGTAACATTTTATTCCTATTGCTGACGGAATATGAAAAAAAGCAAAATACTCCAGCAGAAAGGTCGCGACCCTTTCCGTCTCCCTCAGGTGACGTATCTTTTCTTGAGCTGAGAGAGAGAGAGAGAGAGAGGGGGGGGAGGGAGAGAGAGAAAGAGGAAGATAGAAAAGAGAAAGCTATGCAGCAGAAAATATGTGCATATGGATGTGTATTAATGAGCGTTTGTCATTGTATATACAATCAAAGTACATTCATAATAATTTGTTGCATTCTGTATTTTACTTTAATAAACCTCTCTTGTTTTGTTTTTGAAGAACCAATGAAACAAAGGGACTTTTATTTCTTACGCCCGTGACACAAGCCATGAAGATCACGTTCAAGATCCCTTTATGAATCTACGTTATTTGCCTCATCATAGTAATCAGCCATATCATTATAATCAGTTACTGCCTGATGGTTGGTTTCTGAATTGATACTGTTTTTTGTCCATATGCAATTGGCATTTCAGCAATTTTTTTTTGCCTTCTTCTATACTATATAGTCCCATATGTAGTTCACACTACTAAGACCGTTCACCAGTGATCTGCTCTTTAAAATATTATTGCTTCGCAGGGACCACGCAATCCTTTTGTGTACAATTCAGTTGACTTCGTGAAACAAAGCTGTTCGCTTCAAAACCTGGCAGTAATGTAAGAGAACGTTGAACTTCGTTTTTATGAGAAAATAAGTTTTTATCCTGCGGAATATGATATTAAATAATAATTTGAAAGTTTGCCACATTGTTTTACAATTTCTGAAAAGGGAAAAAGGATAATGTGTTCACTTTCCACTCAATTTTTTCCATTTCACTTTCACTCGAAGTTTTCAGCTTCTGCATGTTTACACAACTGCATTTTTCCACTCTGTTTTTCCATTATATAGTTTATTCGAAATAATTTATTTTCTCTAAATATAAGAATAATTCAAATACGAATATCATCAAAATAGGATTCGAGATCCAACAGCAGGGAAATTGTCATTACCCATGAAATTTTTTATTCTTAGAAACAATATTAGAAATTTCTATATATGAATTGTCTGAGTACATGATGAAGTTAATTTCATGATACATTATTTATAGATGTGTTGTATTCAGTAAGATTTCTATATTTGCTCATTGTTTGTTAATATGTAACAATATGTTGTTACAGTTTTAAACTTTGAATAAGTTGTTTGTATAATTTTTACATTGAAATGAGAAGGCTTTGAATACCTTTACAGAGATTCTTGTATTTACGTATATTTTATGCTCTATTTTTTATTCTAAAATAATTTACAAAATATGTTCCCTAATTTCCAGATCTTTTGAACAATAATTGTATTAATTGAAGACTGAAAATAGAAAACGCTGAAAGTAATAAAATTGCATAGAAGAATCAAATGAAAACAGCAAAACTGCAATTAAAAAATCTTTTTATCTGTAGGTGTTTGGAAATTTGCTGGCACAGTCCTAAATATACTTTCTGTTGGGGACTGAATAGCAGCTAATTTAAGATGGCTCTACTATAATATAAAATGTTTCATCGATAAACCAACAGCAGATTGAATTCTGAATATTGCTATTAAATGGCCATTTGCTATCCTTCTAAAGCGTTTAACAAGAAAAGAACTCAACAGAACGTGCATCTAGAGAAGCTACATTTATGTCCAGAAGCAAAACAAGTGGCCATTTCAACATTTTCTCAATGGATCAAGGGAAACGACAAAAAACCTGATCGATTCATTGACCCAAAAGCTAAAGTCAATACTTGTTACAGTGATATTTACTCTTTTATAATCGAAAAGAACAATTGTTTAAAAATGTTTTATGTAACATTTTTAAAATTCGTTTCACCACTTTTTGTGCATGTGTATTTCCTCTTCTGTCCACATATTGTCCACTGGAAAGGAATATTATTCATTTCCAGTGTTTCGAAGTAATTTTCTCTGATTGATCCTCCATTCATGTTCACATCTCGTCCTCTCCCGAGACCACGATTATTGAACTGTGTGCTTCCTCAACAAGCAGCTCCAGCAAAGGTGGCTCAGGGCATCAACAGATGTCACTGCAGTGCATCTGACCGGGAGATTAGAGGTGATAATCGTGTTCGGGGTGCGAGTCCACTGCTCACTTACACCTCCTCGCATGCGGTACACAACCACACTTGCCGGGAGACGTTTTGGGAGCTTAAAGCTTGTCTCACTCTGGCGGTGCCACGCTAGTTGAAGATCCCCGCAAGCGGACGAAGTTCGGCAAAGTTCGAACGATCTCGCCACGCAGCGAGAGAATATCACAGCTACATCTTGCAATAAAACACACACTATACTTACGGGACTAATAAACTTATCATATGACGCTCCCGGAATCATCAATCGATGAAAATACCGCAAGCAGATCAAATCATCCGTCAATAACAGCGAAATCGGAACAATGTTGCTTACACATGCGAGGTAATACACGAACGACATGTGTTCGATTGACAACTTGTTTTTCAGTTGAACAGAAGAATTGTAATAATTTCAAATCAATTGTTAACTGAAAACAAACGGTTAAATAATGCTCAAATGATATTATTTATTGAATGGAGTGTGAAACTTGAAGACTGGGGGCTGGTCTACTTGTATTCTCCTTAAATGATAATATGAATTTGCGCGTCTAGTCTCGTTCTGTTTTAAAACAGTGAGCCCACAAAACAGTTTGAGAGACAAGTTATTTTTTTACTTTTTAAAAAGTCAATTTTTAGGGCAGATTGTATTCACGAAAAAATCACTATAATCAATCGTTTACTTTTGCAATTTTTTTTTCAATTTTCCGAAATACAAAGTTCAACATCAATTTTTTCACAATTTTTATAACGCAAGTTGCTCTATTCGAGAGAAAAGAAAAGCAAAAAATTGGAGCAGATTTTCGAGACAATATTTCTTTTAAACGTTGCTTATATTTGTCGCAAAATTGTCTCAAATCTACTGATATTTCTGTAATCTACGATAAAATTGTACACCATCTTATTTAATGATCTGTGATTGAAGAAGGAATTTTACTTACGAAGAAATCTATCTTCAATATTGGGCTGTAGAAAGACGTTGAAGAAAATCGAACTTTATTTCAATTTTCAGAAAGCCAGAGCTAAATGAAATACGAATCCGCAACATTCTTAAGCGTTCTTTGCTCTAACAGAGGAAACAGAATTTTGAAATTCGGTATACATATGAGAAGACTGAACATGTTAAGTATCCCTAAAACTGAAAATATGTTTCAAATTCGCAGTGCCGTGGATCTGGCGATATCGATCGAGGAATATCAGCCTCTGAGAAAATTGTCAGTATGGACTAGGAGCTAACATTGACCACAGACTGACCGACAAGGACGGTCAGTCGGACAGACGTTTTGCCTTAAACAAATTTTTCGGCATGAAGAACCAAACGTGATTAACGTAAACTCTGACTATAAAACTTGCTAGAAGAAGCCATTTACTACAAATAGGGACAAGATTTTCCTCCGGGGCTTCAATACGAGTTTTTCTGACGAAAATTGCAACTTCCGCTGCATCATCAAAATACGTTTTCTGTACTACATAAGCACGTCGTATGGCGTAAAATTAAAAACTAGAAGAGCTTTTCCTTCAGTTTGCTTATCTTTCAAAAATTAAGAAATACCAATAGCTGGATTATGGGCTAAACAAACTTAAATGAACTCAAAATACTGATCTTGCAAATCATCAAAATAGGGGATTTCTAATACCTGGTATTTTTCTCTGATTTGCGCTTCAGAATTTTTTACGAGGTGTTTTTAAAACATATCTAGATATATTATTTTTTTAAATTCTTCAGAAGAATCTTGATTTGGTTTTAATATTATACGTTGTGTCGTGTGGATATACATTCTTCCAGATCAAATACAGGTTAAGGAAAGTTTGATATTGAAACGGAAAACGCATGTTTGATGTGTTTATTGCATTATCAGCATTACGCATAATGGGAATAGTCTTGATACTATTTCTAGAAAAATATTTTATTTCATCCCAAATATTTGTAGAGGAATAAATTATAAGTTAAAAATAAAATTTAATACCAAATGCACGTAGTCAATTTGTCAACAAATTTGTTCAACAAATTGTTTGAAAGTGTGGGGGTGTTTATCATTTAATAAACAAGCTTAACAATATTTTTAAGGGACGTTCATTTCACTATAAAAAGTGCAAAAATAAATATTTTGTAAATGGAAAGAATAAACAAAGTGAATAAATATTTACACACATTAAAAGGAATGGGATGGGTGACTTTCCTGTCGCTATATTATTTAGTATTAGTAAAAGCTGTATATCTGTATTCAATATTTCTCCCTAATTGAATATTTAGATTACACGCTATTTTTTTAAATACATATATCCATTTCCAAGAGAAGACTTAGACAAACATGTGATTAACACTGAAATAGTGTTGGATGTACGAACAAAATTTAACATCTCCCTCCACGAGTTGATTTTTGTCGAAACGCGACGGAACGGCGTTCCGATAGCTCCCGCATAATTATTAAATTACATTAAAAATAAGTAACAATTTCTATTACACGAATATTTAATTTCAGGACATAAAATTTTATAAATCAATCGCTGTCTCTATCTAAACTAAATGCAAAAACAATTTTCCAAAAATGTAAACAAGTGAGGAAACCAAGGCAACAAGACTGAAGACGAATGCTTCTCGCCTGTGGCCGTTGAAAGGTGGCGCGAGTCCCACGTGAGCGCGAACGGCGTGCCCGCGGCCACGGCGCGGCAGGCGGGAAGCGTCGCCGCCGGTAGCTTTAAACATTCGTTGACGACGCTTTGCCACCCTCCGCGCCG
>BOPP01000018.1:9060003-9070514 GCA_017312745.1 Gryllus bimaculatus | reverse complement strand
CCTACCGCTCCCAAGCCTTAATAGCGTACTTACAGTGGGCTAGCCCTGGTACATAATTTATTTCTTCAAGTCGCAATGTTTGCCAGCTTGCGCGTTTCCACTTGACGTCAAAATCGACAAAGATTATCGAGGTGCAAAGAACAGAAATTTCCTTGCCGATGGGCGATAAGTATTCGATAAAAATCTAAACGGCATTCGGCACGCATACTGGGTAATTTACTTAATAACACGCAGTGTGGAGGAATTAAGTTCTGTTAGGGGATGTAAGCGTCAAATGTAAAGTACGATCACGCAACTTGTGCGAAGAAAACAAGCGGTGTTTTGGAAAACGACCCTAAATCACTTTTTGCTTCCAGCTATAGGAAAATAGGCTGTTTTTCAACTTTGTGGTGCATGTTGTGACCTATCGCCTTGCGAACGACAGGCTATGTAGGTTGTGGATTCTGCAAGGAGCACAGTTTGCATGTTAACCCAACACGTGACGACATTATTCAAAGAAAAAAGAAAGTGAAAGGAGAAAGCGGTTGAAGACAAGCGGCTCGGTGAAGAGTTCTTGAGAATCTCGGCGCATATTAATGACTTTTTGAACGCGACATTGAGGTTTTGCTTTCGTGAGCGCAACATTCACAGCAGTCGACTTTGAGTAGAGTTTTTTTCTGAAATGGAAGGGTGAAATCAAATTGCAAGAAAAATTAAAGATGGAAGTATAACTAAAAAAAACAAAAAAAACAATAGAAATTCTTTTCTCGAAACCCATTAACCGCTTCAAGACTGTTTTATGTTTTGTTAACCTGGAAGGATTACTTCAGTGGATGAATATATTTCTTTAAATTCGTACCGCATTTCAATTCTTAGTATTATATACTGTCTTATTTTTTCAACGAATACTTTCAAAGTAGATTGTACTAGGGGAAAACATTTCATTTGATGCTGCTACCTCTGAGTCATTTAAGGTAATTGTAGATTTCGAGAAAACAATGTTGCAAAAAATAGCCATAGTAACACCGTTTTAAAATGTTCAAAATGTTTATAAAGTTTCATGTCAATGTTTGTAATACGAAAAAGGAAAATCTTAAACACGCCTTACTAATGGCGTATAGACCTTGAAGAGCCGTCTCAATATGAAAATAAATCTACGAGTGATATAGAAAACTCAATGTTTCTAAAAGCTCGTGGTATTAAAAAAATGCCTATGCCATTTGGGGATGACGTTTTAGTGATGGTAGAAATCACAACACCCGGAAAGCATAACATGTTTCGAAATGTTCAGAACGTTTGTTAAAAGGCGTGACTGTCGTATCTAACATGAGTGAACACTGTAATTATTCCTGGATTCTATTTATTTCTACATAACTCATCCTCAACCTTTATAGAGGGTTCCATGAATGTACAACAAAGCTTGTTCACAGGATAATTTGATACATTCATTTAATCGTTGCAACATCATCTCGCACGATCATCTGTCGACATCTCAGGCTCTGGTTAAGAGCTAGAGCATTTTCTGAAATTTTAACATTAGTCCCTTGAGTAGGTGCACATCTAACAAAACCAAGGACTGCGAGACGCAGTAAATGGAAATGACGTGTTTCACCGCATCCGACGTGATTTCTTGGTTTAGCGTGTAGTTTCTGCTATAATGAGCTTCTATATGTTCATATATGCTGTAGTTATAGGGAATTATAGTTGCAGGATTTTAATAATAATAATAATAATAATAATAATATTAATAATAATAATAATAATAATAATAATAATAATAATAATAATGTCTTTATTAATGGCGAGGCTCAGGCCATAGGGCCTACCCTTCCGCCTAACCACCGCCACTCCACGGATTTTAGGGAATGTTATAGGAAAAAACATATTTCAAGTGTATGATGTGATTTTGGTCTGTTTCTCCAGAGTAATTACGGAACGGCTGAATCGATTTCGATGCTATTTACACAGAAAGATAGTGTGTTTTGTCGGTTTTAATTTATGCTACTGTTTTTCAAATTAATATTTCCTCTTAAATAAAGCAGCATTGTTTATGTCCAGGAATCATACAAATCTATAGTTTTATTTCAATTTTATGAAATATTGTACACATCACCTTCAAAACAAGATAAAGATTTACGGTCATCATTCCTAAGAATTACCGCTATCCCCCTCTTCTTCCCCTCAGAGTACAATTTTACTCTGTACCCTTCATTCTTCGCTAATATCTCGAATGCGTATTAAATCAAATGAAGTAAATTGAACCTTTCTAAATCCCTATAGAATTTCGTACTAAACGCATTTTGATTCATTCCAGTACCACAATTTATGCTCAGGGTAATTGCAGATAAAAATTGTTCTGAAAGTATGTAACAATACATCTCTCTACAGTCCATAACAACGATGGACGTACCAAACACGGCAGGGCGGGGAGAGGCAGCTGTCAGAATAAGTAGACCCCACTTTAATACCAACAGTTATCAAGAAAATCTTCGCAGACAATCAGTTTACATTTACCGTCCAGAAACAACATAAGGAGTCATTTGCACCAAGCAGAAGTTTAATTTTGTATTCAATTTTATTGTTTATTTCATGCAGAATATTCAATGAAAGGCTTTTTCTTCGCTTATTGCTAATTTGTTCTTGTTCTTCTAATATAAAACTCCAATAAATTAATCCAGGATTCCTTGGAGATATGTTTATATTCTATAATATTGGGTATACGTGATCATGTTGATCGAGATACTTTGAATATGTTGGAACGCAATTTTTCAAGAGTACAATGGTTGTTAAATAAAATACCATACACAGGTTAAAAAGGTTTTTTGCAGAAAAAACATGAAAATTAAATATACGGTAATATGATAAGTTATGAATTTCTGTTTTCTAACAACTGACTAAAGGGGAACGTTTATTTTCTTAAAATGTTGGGTTACTCAGTGTTGTTCAATATTATCAATTTAATTGGATACCGTATATTTCAATTTACTGAGGAAATATTTAAAAATTGAAATCTGGAACTTGTGAAGTAAAATGTAGTTAAAATATTATGTAATAAAACTACATTCAAACATTTATTTAATAAAACAGTTGTATTAATCTGATTGTCATTAATCCAAGATAGCTTATATTAATGTATTAAGAGTTATAGTACAACACTTCATTCCAAAAATAAAAATAATAATTTGAAACTTGATATTGACCTAATTATTGTTTCTGCTTTCATTCCCATTCTGCCATTCAGGACTTACATGATATGTAAACTTTACACATTTTCAAAGTTCTGTTACGTTAAATTGTAACAACGCTCTTTTTATAACCAAGTACTGGAGTTGAACGTGGAGTGGTAACATCCTTCTTGAATCTAATAAGTCATCATCAGTCGTAATCATTGAATGCCAAGTCAAGTTCACTACATAGCTAGATCGAGTTCAGCTGCTGTTTGGATGAGAATTCTAGCGGTCTGCTGCTCTGAGTCTGCTCCGATAGTCACTCCAACCCCATGCGAATGCCGGAGCAATAACCTAACAAAGGGGCCACGGACTACCCGTGATCTTTCCTTCCTCTTCCTTGCCATATCCTCACTCCTTACGTACTCACACACACACACACATACACTTCAATGCACTACACTACCACACATGTAAAGAGACCAGAGCTTGTTACGGGTGGTGGGGTGCCCCGCTAGTGAGAGATCCCGGAATGAGGAAAATCCCGCGAGCAGACGTGTAGGTCGGAGCCTTATCTTGCTATCGAGCAGGGGAAGATCACAACCAGCGCCATAGACAAAAACATGCACTACACTTACCGGACCAATAATTTTATTAGTTGACGCGTCTGGGATCACTAATCAATTAATTCAATTTGCATTTTAGAATGTAATTTCTTAAAATATGGATGTAGCAGCAAATGGAGAATTGGGAAATCCACAGACTGACCTCGTTAACGCGGTCTCTTTCCCTGTGCGCGGGGTGTGCGCGGAAGTGTCCCTTCGTCGACTCAGCCCACCAATCGGCGTGCCTCCGGTGCTCCGGCATCCGCCGCTCCGATACTCCAACACGCGCAGCGCGGCGCCGCGCATCTCCCCGAGCCTCCCTCCCCCCGCTCGCAGTCCAATATGCAGCCCCTCCCGCTCGCTTCGTCTCGTGGGGGCAGGTGCGTCTGGCCGCCCCTCGCTCACGGCGTGCACACAGTTAATTACCTCCCAAGAGCTTTCACAGCTCTCCGACCTCCAGGCCGTGCGAGGCGCCGATACAGAGACGAATCTGTTGCGAGGACCCCGGGAAAATGGGCCGGGCGGGTTGGATTTCCTGGAATAAAGTTTGCTTCTAGGCAAAGGCTGGGAAAGCCAGTACTCGACAATCTCTCGATGTGGAAGCCAAAGGAGCGGTTTGGAAGGGGCTATACGAGTTCATTTATGCACAAAGGAGAAAGTGACTTTTCAATTGAATGGAAATGCACATTCACCCATTCTATTTCAATTAACTAAAGTTGGATTATGAAACATAAACAAAAGTAAAATTGTATTTATAGCTGATAATTCAACATCAAACGGGTGTATCATTAACAATTTTTATTTACATGCAATACTTGGAAAAAGTATTTTGATGCAGACTATACCCGCTCAATCACACCTTATAAAGGACTATGTTTTGTAAAATTCTCATGTCTAATATTGTTAGAGATCTGTTAACTGGATAGTCGTATCTTCTGCAGACACTCTTTATTTTCCCTCTTGTTACAATGAATCCAAAATATGAAATTTTTGGAACGAATTAATCAAATTTAGAGGATAACAAATTCTTTTCTGGCAAGAGTTGACTTCAACAATTGTTGCCTAGGGCAATGCATTATTATTATTATTATTATTATTATTATTATTATTATTATTATTATTATTATTATTATTATTTTAAAGGAATATCGGCATATCCGAGAGTGTCAAGAAACTAGTGGTGCAACAACAGCACCTAATTTCTCGCGTTATTATAACCTTTACGATTTTTGAAAATTTGGATAGCTCAGAGGATATCAGACTTCATCCTTTTTAAACGTCTTTTGCGCCATCCAAGGAAACATATGTAAGGGAAAACTTCGAGTCGTTTTTAAGGGAAAATTTATAACTTGCCTCCACTTCAATAAAAATACATGAAAAAGTATTCATACGTTTTTAAAAAAAGGTATGTATAAATTTACGTAATTTTCTAATAGTGATAGAACAGATTTCATTATAGAAGAACCACTCAGTGATCGCTACTCAAGTTTTGCAAGATTAATTTTTGTCCACTTTCGAAAGTAGAGAAAGTTTACTGAAAATGAAACCTGTGCCATTGTAATAAGCGTACTTCGTTGATTCGAAAGAAAAAAATCAAAAACTTGAAGCCCATTTCGAGAAAATTTTGACAATATTGAGACAGATGTAAAGTGTCGATTGTAAGCTCACAGGCCTCTAGTTCATCTCGATAAATTGGGAAATATTAATTTTAAAGATGGTGTAGACCTCAGTTGTCAAGAGTTGAAGTCCCTTGCATCTATATCGAGCAAGAACATTGAGCGCCAAACGCACGCGCCCACTAGCACAACACCAACTTAATGTAAAAATTGGATCAAGTTTAGATTTAAGCATTTTTTTGTAGTAAATTAAGAAATTTCAAATCATTGCAATGTGTTTCACTGCGCTATGCATGCTACGCCCTGATAACACGCATGATTCCATTTCCTTCACCCCCGGTTCAGTCCGTAGCCGGCCCAAGTTCCGAGATTAACAATACGTAAAGTCAGATGTGGATGGTCCGAGTAATGAAACTATGGCTCGTAACCATATTAAAGGTTTTAGTTGTGGCTCTTGATGCCTTGCAAGTTGACATTTCTGGTTTAGACTCTTGCACTCACAGCGGATGGGCATAAATACGGATGGCTATTTATATACTCGTAAATGTAACATTTTCTAAGGTCTATTTATTTTTAAAGAATGTGCAAAATCGTTTATTATTTCTAGTATATGCAACTTATAGTATAATTAATCACTGGTAAATGATTCTCAGTAAAAATAACTTTAACTCTTACTAATATTTATTATTTGGTATCATTATTATTAAAACAACTGGATAGTCGTAAATAGAAAATTTATCTTTTCCTAAGGGCTTTTCCTTACACTAAAAATGTTCTTCCATATCAATGTTTCAACATGGATTTCTCTGAGACTGCCGAAACACTGGAGAATTTCGTCATATTCTCAGTTCTCTAATCGAAGAGACCGACGCCCAGCCCAGTGGGAAATATCTTGTTTTCGCAAAGGAGAGGAGTTAATTGTCAGATAAGTTCTTCATTCCGGCTCTGCCTTTTCTGCATTTGACAAGTCACGCGACTTTCTTGGAAAGGCTGTTTCGCTCGACACATTTAATTTGGAAAAGTTAAATGCGATGGTAGATCCTTTCCAGTCTTCCCAGACATCGGCAGAACACTCGACTCCTTAGAGTCCCGGGACAATACCGTTTCAGAAGCGGTTTTTTCCTCGCCATATCTCGAAAAGTGGTTTCTAGCTGAATTACCGGGGAACTCTGGTATACTACAATTCCATTATCATATTTTCAAAATAATTAGTTTGAATATATTCGTAGTGATAATTTAAATATTTGAGTAAACTTAGAGGCGTCAAAAATCTATCGTCTCTCCTTTGTAGTTGTGTACAGTTTTGTGTATATTGGTTTTGACAACTGAAACAGTTACAGTATCACAACAAAACTACACGCATACATTTTAGTTCACCAGAGCAATGCATTTTTATTATTATATTTTAAACGAATATTGGCCATCTCGGACCCACGTTATTCTCCGAGACCCAGTCATATTTATCCCGAAGAGATTAAATTGTCTTTAATCGCTATGAGAAACAGTCTTTTAGGCTGTTCCTCATAGCCGGCATTATTATTATTATTATTATTATTATTATTATTATTATTATTAAACATCATTTCCTAAAGTATCATCAAATGTCTGTGTAAGCCATTCTCTCCTTACAGTGCATCAACTGATGTCTCTACAGTACCTCTGACCGGGAGGTCCTATGTTCAAGAACCGATAGGTTCAAGAATCGGTTGAATTCAGTCGCTGTCCAGTACCCTAACAAACGGAGCCCAGACCTCGCGCGATCTTTCCTTCCTCTTTCTTGTCCTATTCTTACCCATTACACACACACACACTAACATACACTACGCTACCACACATGCCGGGAGACCAGTCGGGAGCTTTGAGCTTGTCCCAGATTGGGCGGTGTCCCGCTGGTGGGAGATACTTAGTTGAGGAAACCCCGCTAGCCAATGGTAGTTCGGAGTCGGATGTGGAGTCGGAACTGTTGTATGTTCATTTTACTCTCATCATTAGTCTCATTGTTTAATGGCACGATGTTGGCTTATGAACACTCGAGTAACCAAAAAAAATTGCGCAATTCTCAAACAATATTACGGAATAAGACTTACACACATAATGAGAAAATGAATCGGTCATCACGTCCGAATAAACTATAGTAATATTTCGGAGAAATATGTTTGATTCACGTTTATGCTTGAACGTTTATGTTTCACTGAATGAATGAATGCATGAATGAATTCTATTTTTAGAGCAGTTATTATTGTATCGTGAAATTTCAGATCAGTTACAAAAATTAATCCTTTAATTTTAAACTTGCTGCGAAATATTTCCCCTGTACCATCCTTGATGTAACGATGTTTTTTGAAAGCCTTGTTTTCAACACACTTTATTTTCTTCTTTTTATTTAATGGTACTCATTAGCTGCATGCCCGTCACAATGCCGATAACTTGGCGAAATGAAGAAGTAAATATGAAATACTCTTGCTTGCACGAGTAGTAATGGAATTTTCCTCTTACATACCTTCAATAAAGTTCCTCCCGTGGCTTCCCCGTTTCCGATCCTTTTTTGTAACTTGGCGTGTTTTTGGGGCTGGTGATAAAATGAGAGAACAATTCTAACCTTGTTTTGCCGTCAAGGGCCACTCCGAGAGAGTGTGGTATGGTTACATCCCCCTCAAGCTATTTATTTCTGAGAGCTTAAGTGCGAAAGTTAGCAGGAAGCTCTCTAAATGACATAAATAATGTGTATTCTAATTAATACGCCAGTACTCCTACAAGATTTTAAATAGAGTAAGGTTTAGGAGACGCTTTCTCAGACAGAAGCAATTTTCAAAGAATGTTGCGACTCGTTTCTCCTGTTACTGCGCACCAATCATTCTCTCTGAGGTTGAATATTGTTTGCATCGATTCATTTTCATTTATTTAGTGAAAAAAGGTACCAGAATATTAAGAAATTGAAATACAATATGCACTTTACAATAAAAAACATGTTTGCGTAGGGAGGAAATAAATAAATATTTTTAAAAGGTGAAACAAAAAGAGATTTTTATTTAATTCTACTTTTGATTTCAACAGGACTTTTTACACAGTTATATATATATATATATATATATATATATATATATATATATATATATATATAATATTTTACAATACAATTTTCATTATAAATATGTAATATTCCATCATATCATCGATGTTGCATTATCCACAATTACATTCCCCATTTTCTTATTATATATAATATGTGTGGGCAATACAGTACTTTTGGAATGTAGAATTTATTAAAAATTGAATACAGACATACACTATTTTTTAGGATCTCTATAAAAATTATTGTTAGTAAATGTACATTTACACAATTTATGTGAAGTTTGGCCCTTATTTTCGCGTTAAAAATTAAAAAAGTTAAAAAATCTTGAATTGAATTTCATTTAAACATTGTCAATATTAAATATCACAGGATAAAGAAACTGTTGGCTAACCCAGTTGACCAGGATCATTCAATATATTTCTATCCACAGACTGTTCAAGGGTCAAATCGTGAAATCGATAATTAAAAATATAAAAGTGTCTGTTTTTATGTCAGAAAAGAATAATATTAAAAATTATATAACAGTCGACAACAAATTTCTTATAATTGGTATTAAAATATTTCTTTTTAATTTTGACTCGTGGTCATTAATGTAGACTTTGCGAATTGTTCATGTAATTGGATGTAGTTCAAAATCTCTATTATTTTCAAATTTATTTATAATATTAAATATTTAATAATTGCAAACTATGTAATAAAAATAACATTATTTTTTATGTGAAAACATTATAGAACTTATTTTACATTGAGTTAAATTAAATTGTTAGAACTTTTATATTTTACATTAATAAATAATATTTTGCATGTATGTGGTCACAGTATTACGTAGCGGAAATAACACGCCATTTAGTGTTGATATTAAACAAATATACTGCAAAAATGCATATCTTCTTTGTCTTGTGAGCTATGATCATCGGAACTACTTTGTTTTTCAAATGTTCAATTAGTGTTATAAATTGCTACTGTACTCTTCAAAATTTTTTTCATTTTATTCATTAAAAACGGTGGTAGGATAATTAAATAAGTGACTGAAAGCATCGCCACCTCAATTTCATTTAACATAAAACGAATTCTTGTAATAATATTTCCTCGCGCATAACAGAATAAGATCAAAGTACACGGTTTATGTAATTCGTGTTTTGCGACTTATTACAGTTCAAAGGAGTAAGGCAAAGTTAGAAATTTCAGGACTCATTTCAAAGTTTAGATAATTGTATTGAAACATAATCCTCTTTGATGATTCAATACAAAATGAATTTACATTTGGTTATCACAGGTCGTTGTTTTGTGATTTAATTATTTTATAAAAATTAAAATTAAAAAACAGTAGACAGAAATATAAGAGAAAAGCAATAAAAATATATTAATATATAGTATAATAATCAATAACAAAATAGGTAGTTAAAAACATACAAAAATCAAAATATAAAAGATAAGCGCCAGTACTCACAAAAACGCAATAGAGCACATAACTTCATAATATTTTCTAAAAATAAGGAAAAACTAATTTTCAAGAAATGCAGAGTGTTCCGCACTTAGCAACCGTAGGATCAGCCGTCCACATGTCTCGCTGAACGCCGCGATTCGTTCTGACACCTCCACCGCATAGCCCCTCTCGACGCGTCGCTTCAATCTGTGACGCGTGTTTCATCTCGACGCGGGGCCAGTGTGTTTGTTGGTTTTGAGGAAAGCGTTCTAAAGCCATTAGAAATGAAACTGCAACATTGACATTGCGGTTTGGAGGGTTTGGAGCGCGCCCTTATGTAGAGATGCTTGCGGGCAAGCTCGGCGCGGAGGGCTTCGGCGTCGGCGGCACAGGGGGCGGCTGCGGCTGCACACGTACGCACGGACACTGAGGCAGGCTCCAGTACTCCTGCACCTACACGAAAGAGGATGGAGAGTGGCGGAGAGAGATGGAAATGCGAAAGTAGAGGCCAGCGGGAGAAGTAAATGCGGTAGAAGAGATGTATACAACCTGCTCAGGCGTAGAGAATGGAGGAAGTGGGACGGAGGTCGGGACGGAGGTCGGGACGGAGGTCGGGACGGAGGTCGGGACGGAGGTCGGGACGGA
>BOPP01000018.1:9047329-9059935 GCA_017312745.1 Gryllus bimaculatus | reverse complement strand
AACGGACGGGGTCGGTGACGGGGCGAGACTGACTGGAGGTCGAGACGGGGGTCGGGACGGGGGAATACTTCGGACGGGGGAGCGGGACGGGGGGGCGGGCGGGGCGGACGGGCGGGAGCGGGACGGGGGGCGGGCGGGGAGCGGGGCATTTGTGTAACAGGGCGGAACGCTCGTGTGATCTTAAAAGGCGGGGGGGGGGGGGGGCAGCTTTGATGCCGGGGAAGGGCGAAGCTAGGAGAATGCAAGAGAACGGCTTTGCTGAAGACCGAAGAGACGACGAGTAAAAACGAGCAACGGTCGCCACACCCCAGCCCCTCTAGCGTCCTTCGCCCGCTCCGCCGCCGCCGCGTCCCTTACTGCCGCCCGCGCCAGAAGGTTACACAGTGTCCGCCACTGCCGCGGCGGAGCCCCCAAACGCCTGAGCAAACCGCCGCGATGGCGAAAGTGGTCCAGGAGGGTAAATGGACGCGAGGTGCGCGCTGAGATAGTAACGGAGAACTATGTCTGGCGAGTGATACAGTGGTACTAGCCGCGGAGAGATTTGGAATATGAAGCTATGGAAAATCAGGTTAAAGAAGCTTAGATAAACGATATTGGGGCTGTTGTGTGAGTAGCGGCATGTTTGAGAAACGTACGTTTACGTTACGTGATGCTTGAAGGAAAAAGGAAAAAGAAAGCCAAAAGAGGACCGACAGCGCAACCGTCGAGAGCTCACGGGAAGCGGTGAGCGCAGCGGTCGAGGTTGTGGGTAACGGACGGCGTCGATGCCAGCGCTCGAGCAGAGACGTTTGGCGCCCAGGAGATTGGGCGTGGTTGCGGGCAGGGCAGGCGTGCGTATCCACCCTTCTCCTTCTCGGGTCTTCGGGACCGAGCGTGAAAGCCTCGCCGCTCGCGGCGGCGGCGGCGGCTGTGGCGCGGCGGGCGGGTGCGGAGGGCGCGGGGCCAGGTGGCAGCGAGGTTCGGGGGCGGCCCGGGGACAAGAGGCTCTGTGGGTAAACGGGGCGACGCGTGCTGCCGCGGCTTCCCTTCCGTCGCTATTCTCCTTCTTCCCGTTCCCCTCTCTCTCTCGCCCGCCTTCCTTCAGGGACCTTGGTAGGCTCTGCGTTTTAACTTCCGACGCCAGCCCTCCGGCCGCCGTCGCCGCCGCGCCGCCGCGCCGCGGCCGCCCCACCGCCGCCGCCGCTGCCACGCCCGCTCGCGCTCTCGGGTGACCCAACCACTCCCAGAGCGCCCACTAGCACTCCGAAGTGACAATTTTTGCTTGAGAGGAGCCATTGCGTTCTATGATATTACGCCCTCCCTGCCATTATTTGCGTTGGTTCTGGTCTGCTAGCGACGAAGGCCTGAAGCGTAGGAAAACATGTTCCCTTCACTTCCTTGCGGACATGGAGGTCCAGTCAACTTCCGTTTATACTTTTTTATTCACGGTTCCTTATTCTTCTTCTTTGCGAAACTAACGTTTCTTTTCCTTTATTCACTAACGGCCGGCGACTAATCACGGGATTTTCTGTGGTCGAATTCCATGATCTAAATATGACAAGAGAAGTTAATTCCTACGCTTAACTTAGTTTCTTCCTAAATACACCTTTAAAACATCCCGAAAACGTTTTTCTTTCAATATTAAGAATTCCTGGGTTTGTTTTCATAAGTGCAAATTTATTATTAATAATAATATTTATTTTCCAAAGAATTACAGCGATAGTGTACATCAAATGTTATTATTCACATAAAAAATTTAGAACATCAAAAACCATGACCATAAAACAACAAAAGAAGCAAAAAAATACTAATCTTGCTTGACTACATTGCACCATGTTTAACCTGTTAGCAAAAAACCTTTCTTATCAAATTTGTTTTATCTAGTACACATCAATCCATCTCTAAGTATTTTTTGTAGTTCGTCAAGTATGCAAAAAATAATTTTAAAGAGAGGCAAAGTGAAAAAGTAAAAGATCATTAAAGTTGATTTGCCTAAGTAGAAACCATTGATTATCTCTTGTCTCATCTTCTTCAATTCTAACGAAGACCGAATACTTGCAAAGACACGTCAGGGTGCGTACTTCACTGTACGTCCAAGTGGTACGAACACCCACCAAAACCCGTGACGTCTGATGGACTTTATACAACATTGTACGACCAACAATTTCAAAGGGACCCCACGAAAGCGGCAAACAAACAGAATATTGTTAACTGAGATTTGGAGAAACAAAATCATATTTTCTTGTAATGTGGCTATGCCTTGCGATCAAAACGTCGCAATCAAGGGGCAGAGAAGTGTTTTAAAAACAAGAATTTGTAAATCAAGATCAGCTGAATGTGAGGCGTAAAAGCACAGGTCGTAACGATCGTTATCAGAGCTCTAGCATTTATTCCGCATAATTTGTGTAAAAACGTCGATAAACTTTCAGGTCATTCAAAAGACTGGAAAATGGAAGAAATTTGCTTTATTTGGAACTGTCCACATTCTGCGCAAAGTATTGTGGAGGAACCGACAGTCCCTAAATTTTGTCTTTAGGTAGCTGGTAGAAACCTGGAGTAGATTTTATATTCAGCTGACTCATAACATCTTTAGTCGCAAACCTGTCAAGTGATCGTGGCTGATTTAGCTCTGAGCAATCACAGCCGCTGCCTCTGCAGCGAATCTGATCAAGATGTCCCAGGAGTAGAGTCCCAAAAATGGCGGATTTTCGATACCAGCTGTATATCTAGGTCGAATTCAGCCGAGACAGTTCTAATGGCAAGCGTCTCTGATCGGTCATTTTCTGTGCTTGCTGCGATCAGTAGCAGGCGAATGCAGAAATAGCGTGAACCCTAACGAGCTGGCGACGGTCCGTGCACGTTCTTTCCTTTCTCTCCTGAGCTATGCTCTGACTCACTCACACACACACACACATATACACAAATACACAAAACACGTTTATTACTTGTACTAACTCGACTACACACCAAGAAAGTAGTTGGGGTCGTGAAAGGATTTGAGAGATGAGTGCTCTTGCCAGATTGGGTGTTGCCTCACTGGGCGAGATGGATGGAGGAGGATGTCTTCCCAGTCAACGTGTACGTCGGCGCCGGATATAACTATCAAGCGGGACAAACTTGTACAAAAATATTTGACTCATTTCTAATAACTGAACTAATTTAAAAAATTATAAATATAAATTATTAAATTTTAATATTATATTGAATAGTATGAGAAAGGATGGTAATGATGTTTAGTCAAACGGATGTCGATGGTAATGATGTTTACTCAAACGGATGGAGAGTTTGAGAAACACACCTAACCTGTGAATTCCTCCGCTACTCTACATGGCTCCGCCGGCCAATGACCTGACATAGGTTTCCCTATGTTATATTTTCTCTTGCAGTGTGGCTTACATTTGCCTATCTTATTTGTCGAATTTGGTTTATTTTAAGTTTATTACGTATCCAAATGTAGACGTCACTCGTGTAATAATTGGATTATATTGAATGTGAAATATTATTGATATAACAAAGAGTAATTAAATACATACAACGCTAAATCGTGAGGTACCTTGTGGTAAACATTTTATCTTCTGCTCGTAATAACTTTTCAGTTTGTTTATGAAATGAAAATAGTTTTTTTTGTTATATTTGGAATAGAACTGGTACAGAAACAAACATTTAAAGGGGTCAATTTTTTATCTGTCTGACTAATATTATTATTATTATTATTATTATTATTAATAGTAATAATTATTATTATTATAAGCTAAGTATAATATAACAATTGTAACAACAAAAACAAGAAATTTATTGTTGGCACTACTAAAGTAGAAAATGTTTGTCTAGCAGTACGAACTGAACTTCACTCTCACCCACCTTCCTCTAGGCTTGGTGTTCTTTTCTCCACCTGCAGCGCTGCGTATCTTGTTTGTTTTTTCTACGGCCGGGCAGACTTCCTTTGGAGCAACGTTTCTGCGAACTCCTCCAACTGGCGACACTTCTTTTGCGTCGTCATGGCCCCCGCCGTCAACACTCGCTCTCCCCTCGCGGGCTGACGAACACACTCTTAATGATAGTGAGGCCGCTTGCAAAGCAAGGCGCATTAGAGGCCATTGTTACTGGCTCCTTTACACGACGGCGCAGTAATTACGGTCTAATTATACCATGACTCCAGGGACTCTGTCTGAACGGAGATGAATGTAAATGTTGATGTTATTTCTTTCCTGTTTACTTGCTATAGTTAATCTTCTGTTTGCTTAATTTAACAACGAATATCGACGGTTATTGATAATCTTCTTTTTAGATAGGCGTTAAATAGTTTCAAAAGTTTTTTTTCTAATTTATTAGTTTGGTATTTTTAATTAGATTAGATAGGTAAAAGAAAGACCAGCTTACTATTAGCAGATTTAGTTGCATCGAATGACTTGCTCGATTGCCCCAAACAGTAAACAGGAAGAGGTTTAATGTGCCGAATGGACAGGCGGCCTCACGCAGGTTATTCCATTATTGTAATAAAATGTGGACTGGATGCGTGGAAGCGTTTAAAGCTGGCCCTCGCGCGCAACTGCGCATCGCGCGGTGTTGAGGTCGCCGGGGCGGGTGGAACAGCCTGGAACGCGAGCCCGTGGCGAGTCTCTGTTAGTTGGCCGAATATCAAGAGCCGTGTGCCGTACGTTAGCGTCAGGTTATATTCTGTGTTTCTCGTACTTAGATCAAGCATTCGCTAATGACGGAAATTCGATTTACTCGATGGTACTAAGCTAGGTTTGTGCAAATGATGGCGAGTTCAAACAAAAACACGTATCACTCACATTCGTAATGTGAAACCCATTACTTCTTTACACTGGTAAGGACACGTATATATTGTGGTATGTAAGCGCATTAGATAGACAGAAAATAATGTACGTGCTTTGACTATGAACAATACAAGATATGAAAATATATTCTTTTAATAGACAACCATTAGACAGTCTGATTTTGTCAGTGTGCTCCCGAGTGTTCGTAGTTGTATATAGGAATTCTGTCTACGCCCACTATGCCCGTTGTATATTGTACTTGAATTTGGGCGACGTCGGTCCAGAACCGGTAGATCTCCTGGTGACGACGACAGTGCTCTGACTTTTGGTGCAACTACTGCTTACAATGAATAAGGTATTGTTTTCGGTACAAGTTGGGATCTGGAATTGTATAAAGAGCACAATTAATTTTTGTTAACTGTTTATTTCTTGTGTATTTTTGGGCATAACAGAATATTTTACATACGCATATTGTTTAATTGAAGCGCGTAGAAAAAGTCACGAACGTCTGTACGAAGCTTTAGAACAGTGTAGAAAACTTGTGACAAACCGTACTGTCTTTAAATTCTACCGTGGGCATCGCAAGAAAACAAAGAACAGAAATAAGAATCTATTTTCATATCTTGTGTTGTTCATTGTCAATGAACATGCATTATTTCTATCCGTCTGATGCGCTTACATACCACAATAAATACGTGTCCTTACCAGTGTAAAGAAGTAACCGGTTTCACATTACAAATGTGAGTGATACATGTTTCTGTTTTAACTCAACAATCATTAGCACAAACCTAGCTTAGTATCGAGTAAATCGAATTTACGTCATTAGCGAATGCCAGATCTAAGTACGAGAAACGAAGGATACAACCTGACGCTCGCGCAATCAGCTATGGAATGACAATGGCCGGTGCATGGGAGAATGCAATCATTTTGTGAGTTATCTGAGCTCAGTGGAGCAACTCCAGGTTAGCAAACCTCAGCATGATATCAAGATCTTCGAAACGTTCCCCCGAGCTAAAAGCAGCTCACGGTCAACGATTTAGAAATCTGTGCTATAGAATTTACAAAAGATAACTATTAAAGACATAATTGTAATATCCATTCTTGTGACGTGTTGTTCTCTTACATGACCGTTAAGTCAGTGTCAATTGAACCATGTATTTAATTATTCTTTTTGAATTGCAAATTTGTTTATCTTGATGTGAATAAAAGCAGGGGAAATCGAATAGCATTATGCAACTTGTGGAAATTTAAAACCAATATTTATGAGCGTGCTTAATTAGAGTCTGCGTTTATATTAAACTGTTAAATTACTTAGAAATGTTAAAAACGTGTAGTAATGTTTTCTACATTCACATTCATAATGTAAAATTTAATTTCTGAACGTTCTGATTTATAATAAATTAGTTCATATTTCTTAGAAAAGGAATGAAATGACAGAGCAAGGATGCAACCCATATTTCTTGTTTCCGATTTATGATATTCTCCGTTGCAATACAACGATACGTAATATTTTCTTTTGTCTTTGCGTGTGTTTTTAATTGGATAGTGCAGTCAACTTCGATGCATTTCAACGCTGGGACTTACATTCCCCATACATTTATAAATGAGGTCTGTTTCCCCATTACGTTCCCGATTTTATTCTTTCGTGAATATATGCATTTTGGATTTAGAACACCTTTACATTATTTAATTTAAGATTGTCTACCAGTTAAGAGTCAGAAATTGTTTAAAGTTTCCATGCTTTCAGAACCATTGTCATTGTGATCTTGCTCATTAAAAACGTATCATTGATTGGCTTATTGGTGTTAAATACTCGCCATAGTTTGTGTGAATGTGAATACTGATAAAGCACAAGAGACAGAATTAACCGAAATATTCATTTCACGAAATTTTATAACATTTTTAATGCTATCTGAAACCTTAAATAATTGTAGGCATGAGTCGGTGTCACGTCAAGTGGCAGATACATGTCTTGCAGATACAAAGCAGTTGAAGATGAAGAAATTATTTAATTCTGTCTAATTGACTTAAATTAAAATTACAAAATTACTCCCCTCCCTGAGATAGTATGTTTTAATTTCCCATACGTAGTTATATAAATACTATATTTCAAGAAATTTATGTCAAGTGCGATTTTTAATGGTATATCTTCAATTTATATTTATCTCTAATTTATCACATTTAAATTTCTATTTCATCCCTAATACGACGAAAAGTACAACAATGTAAGGTTATGACTGTTCTTGATTATCATTAATTCGACTTTCAAAGTTCCCTTAAACTGAATATCTCTGCATCACTAGATAAAATATAGTTTTTTATTTTTATTTTTTATTTAATAAGTAATTATTACAAACGAATTAGATTACTTGATCCTACAATACCTACATCCTTTCGCGTTCTAATCTTTCGAATTCTGGTATTCACCCCAAATGGTCTCTCCATCGCATCAAAGCCGTGGAAAAGAGATCATAAGGTACGGCTCAGGAAAAAACCCCTGAAGGGGGAAAATCCTGCCGTCAGAAGTCGAGTACATTCTAATCTATCCGACGTTTGTTTTAACTATTTATTTTCTGGCGCGGGCGTCCCGCCGTCTCCTTCCAGTGCTTGGCCTCCTGGGCACCTGAAATCAAACAGCGCCACAGAAGATCGTCCGCACATCGTAGTTATTTATGCAGCAAAGACGTTATAAGTGTTCTAATAGCGCAGTGGCGACCAAACGCCCGAGGGGCTCAAGCCCGAGGGACTGTGGCCCGAGGGACTTTTGTCGCCCGAGATCATTAGAACCTGTAAACCCCCATGGTACTACATAAACGATTTTATTTTTTACTTAATTTTGATTATTATGATTTAGTATTTACTAATTAATTAGGTGTTTACTTGTCTCAGTTTGTCTTTTCCTTTTTCTCTCCAATAATTCCCTTTCATAATTCTCTTCGTAAGATAACATGAACATTCAACAACCCTCGTAACCACGATCCTCTCGATCCAGATAAGTTATGGAGTGTATATCGAGCTCCGTATCAAAGACAATAACAAGCAATTATGTATCAGTAAAATACTTATTTAAATTTAAAGGTATTTTAAATTGAATGGTTGAAAACCACAAGGGTATAAGTGACATTTTAAAAATTATGGGATATCTATTTATTTAAATCAATCTCATTGTAAAGTCATGGTCTTTTTGTTAAATCATTAAAACCACAAAAATACATTGTCAGTGACATATAGCCTAAAATAAACATAGTTTTTTTCCAAATTCATAAAATGCCACTAATAGCGTTCTGATTTTTACACATTGAGTTGAACCCTAGTCCCTTTCTTTGCTCCTAGTTGTATCCGAGACAATTTGCATTCTCCATTTCGAGTGCTCCAGAAAATATTATTTTTATAATAAAAAGAAACTAAATCTTCACTTATTTTACAGTGTGTGTGCACCTATTACAAATAATATTTTACAACTCAATAAAACGCCCATATTCCCATCGCGAACACATCAAGGACGCGAAGACAAAGGGCCCACTCGTCACATCAACAGCAGCGCTGTAACCTCGTCCCTTTAGAGTGTTTGCTAGAGTATAAAATTTTATTTTCCTCTACCATAAAGTTGCGAAGCGATTGCCTGCTGTCGGGCTGTTAAGCGCTGTTAAAGCTCTTTGGCGGGCAGAGGTGTGGGCGGGGGTGATGAAATTGTCAGCGGTGCCGTTGGCGGCCCGCTCTCACGGCCTCGATACCTGCCAGCCCTCGTGCTCGTCTGCGGCCGCTGCGGATGCGATGCGATGGCGCGGAGGGTGACGCTCCGGGCGGCGGCGGCAGCCGCGGCTGGGTGTGTGGCGTGCGGCGCGGGGCGCGTGGTATGAGGCGCGAGCTGGGGGTGGGCGTGGGCGCGGCGGAGGCGGCCAGTGGTATGAGGCGCGAGCTGGGTGTGTGGCGTGCGGCGCGGGGCGCGTGGTATTGAGAGACGAGCTGGGTGTGTGGCGTCGCGCCGGGCGCGTGGTATTGAAGCGCGAGCTGGGTGTGTGGCGTGCGGCGCGGGGCATGTGGTGATGAGGCGCGAGTGGGTGTGTGGCGTGCGCGCGGGGCGCGGGTATGAGGCGCGAGCTGGTGTTTGGGTGCGGCGCGGGGTCGCGTGGTATGTAGGCGCGAGCTGGGGTGTGGCGCGAGGCGCGCGGGCGCGTGTATGTAGCGCGATCTGGTGTGTGGCGTGCGGCGCGGGGCGGCGTGGTAGTGGAGGGCGGGTGTGGTGTTGAGGCGCTGAGCTTGGGGAGCGGCGCGGGGAGCATGGAGGGGACGGGTGAGGGGCGCGTGGTATGAGGCCGAGCTGGGTGTGATGGCGTGGGCGCGGGTGCGCGTGGTATAGGCGCAAGCTGGTGCTGTGGGCGTGCGGCGGGGCGCGTGGTATGAGGGCGAGCTGGGTGTGAGGCGTGCGGCCGGGGCGCGTGGTTCAGGCGCGCAGCTGGGGTGTGCGTGCCGGCGCGGGGCGCGTGGTATGAAGCGCAGCTGGGTGTGTGTGCGTGCGGCGGGGATGTGGTATGAGGCGCGAGCTGGGTGTGTGGCGTGCGGCGCGGGGCGCGTGGTATGAGCGCAAGCTGGTTGTGTGGCTGCGGCGCGGGGCGCGTGGGTATGAGGCGCGACTGGGTTGTGTGGCGTGCGGCGCGGGGGCGTGGGTATTGAGGCGCGAGTCTGGGGGTGCTGCGCGAGGCGCGGGGCATTGGTGGTATAGGCGCCGAGCTGGTGTGTGTGGCGTGCAGCGCGGGGCGCGTGGTATGAGGCGCAAGCGGAGTGTTGGCGTGCGCGCGGGGCGCGGTGGTATTGAGGCGCGAGCTGGGTGTGTGGCGTGCGGCGCGGGGCGCGTAGGTATGAGGCGCGAGCTGGGGTGTGGCCGAGGCGCGGGGCGCGTGGTATGAGGCGCGATCTGGGTGTGTTGGCTGCGGCGCGGGGCCGTGGTATGAGGCGCGGGTTGGTGTGAGGCGTGAGCTGGGGAGCGGGCCGCGGGAGCAATGAGCGGGAACGGGGAGCGGCCGCGGGGTGTGAGCTGCGAGCTTGGGTGGATGCAGGAGGCAGGGGGCGTGAGGTGCGGGCTCGCGTCACGCGGGGCGAAGCGCGTCGCCCCGGGGAGGCGCGAGGTTGTGAAGAATCGCGCGGGTCGGGTGAGAGTGGCGCAAGGGCGCTTGAGTTAACGGGAATGCAAGTCGGGAAAGGTGACAGACGGAGCGAGGTGAGGGCATTCTGCGGAGGAAAGTGTAGTGGCAGGATGCAGTGACTAGAGGAGAGAAGTACGGGGTAGAAGCGAGATGAGAGTAGTGGTGGATTACTAATCCCCCATTAGTAAGGGCGAGAGGACACACTAGGGCCGACACGGGGAGAAGCGAGGGATGTCGATGCTAACTTTGCTGCAGGCACCGAGGTACTGATGGGCGAACAAATGATGGACTCGCAGATACATAGATAGAGAGATATACATATAATACATATTAACAGGTAGATAGATATATAGATAGATAGATCACAGGTAGTTAGATAATAGATTGATAGATAATACAGATATAGATAAATAGTTATATAGATATATAAATAGATAGGTAATAGATGGATAATAGTTATATACTTAAATAACTAAATAGACGGATAATATGTAAAAATCTATCTATTACCTAACGTAATAATAAGGTCACAAAGTAATAGATAGATAATTTGTTTCTCCTTGATTCTTACACGCGGTGACTGGTTTCTAAAATACAAAACACATCAAATACACACTACCATATAACAACGCGGCATACGCTACGGAAGTACTTTAACTGTCAGAGCTTTACTTCAATGTTTAGGTTTAAAAGATGCTTACATACCTAGCTACACAGCTAGATCGAATTTGCTGTCTGTCAGGAGGATAACTTTAGCAGCCGGCTGCATTGTTTGGTAGTTTTGCGGGGTTCCTCTGACCAACACCACGTAAATGCCGCAGGAGTACCTAACAAGCGTGTCTCGGACCGTACGCGATCTTTCATTACCCTTTCTCTTCCTTGTACCCTTACTTAATCACACTTACATGCACTACACTACCAAACATGTTGGGAGACCAGTTGGGAGTTTATATTCTGTATCAGGTGAGGCGATGCCGTTCTAGAAGGAGATATGTGCTTGAAGAAAACCCCGCAATTCGACGTGTAGATCGGCACCGGATCTGGCTATTAGGCGGAAGAAGATCACTGCGAACACACGCCATAAAAATATTCACCACATTTACGGGACTTATGACTTTACCTGTGGACGCGTCCGGAAACGCTAATCAATCATCGATGTATTGAGTCAATCAATCAATCAATAAATAAATCATGACGGAAACCGCGGAAGAGACGTGTAGAGAGTCCGAGTGCAGATTGCGCAGAATCGCTGGCCCAAGTGAGGGCATAGGAACAGGAAGGAGGGATCGCGCTGGTACGAAAACAAACAATGGACAAATTAAGAGAGTGAGGATTTACATAATTGCATTTGCATAATGCAGATGTAACATAAATATCAGTTGAGGTCAGTGAAAAGAGAGATTGGATAACGTATTTAATGAGAATTCAGGGAAGTGATCAGGCGCGAGACGTAGAGATTGAGAGTTTAAAATAAAGAAAGCGTTGGCTTTGTTCTACATTGAAGAAGGAAATAGCCGGGAGAAATTGTTACGTGGGGACGTAATCAAGAATCTAAGAGACTACTTTGGAGTTCCAAGAACTGACTGTTCCCAGAAGAATGAAGGCGTACGAACAAGAAGGCGTGAATTTTGAGAACTCGACGAGAAACGCCGACTCGCGTAATAACGCGGAACAATTGAAGAAAAACAACTTACTCGGAGCAAATCTCCACCGTCTAGCAACTTGTCAAAACTCTAGAGCGAGATTAAATTTTTCGCGGAAGCTTGTCGAAGAAGCTTTTTGTACAATGCAATTCTTCATACGTACCTCCTTACCTTCCGAAACGAGGACGGAGATGTGGGAATAGGAGTTGCACGTCGCGTCTACATACGACGCGGGCGCATCGGGACGCAAAGTCTTTGCCGAAAGTTGCGCGCACGAACCAGGGATTTGGAGGAAGGGAATTGGATCGGCGCGGCGCGGCGCGGCGTGGCGTGGCGTGGCGTGGCGCTGCGCGGTGCGTCACGACGCGACGGCTAGAGGCCACAAGAGCGTCTCGACGGCGTCGCCCTGCCGGAGACCCCGCGCCGCGCCGCGCCAGCCCAAAGGGCAGAGGAAACTGGGGCACAGGGATGGCACATAAGAAGCATGGCAAGGGATGCTGAAGAGGCCGAGGTCAAGAACGGGAACCGGATAACGTTGGAGCGAAAATTGAACGGCGAGAGCTCGGGAAATTTGAACCAGAAAGCTAGGAGAAGGGAGTGTGGAGTGTTTGGCAATGGGGCTGAGAGTGGAAGAAGGAGCATGAAGATAATTAGTAGTGTGGGGAAGGGGTGCGGCAGATAAATACACAAATAAAATATGATATTGGGACCAACGATTAAAACACATCACTGATGAGAATAGTATTTATGAAGTCCTGGGTGAAGGTACGTTCCTATACGGAAGGTTGAAACTGAGGCGCTGAGAATAAGATATGTAATTGTTTAAGAAACGCAGACAAGGGAAAGGTGCCGCTGCTGGGCCGGGCTGGAAACTGGGCATCTGGGGCAGCGGCGAGTAGTGCTTTGCTGGGGGGCAGAGTAAACAAAGAGAGAGTTGTGAGATCAGTTGGTAGCGTCTCGATGAAGGCTCGAGTGTGAAGGGCCGCGTGAGAAGCTGGGTCAACGCCTCGCGCTGCGCGAAGGCAGGAGAGCGGTGGCGGCACGGTGTTAAAAGGCGTG
>BOPP01000018.1:9031046-9041927 GCA_017312745.1 Gryllus bimaculatus | reverse complement strand
ATTGTCAAGTATCCTATTGTTAAAACGTTCTTCCCCAAGTTTGTGAATGCAGTCACTAAGAGAAACTGGATAAATTTGATTTACTTATCCGAGATAACGTTGAAGTAATAATTCCCGCCAATATTTTACGATATGCTGGGGCAGGGGCAGAATATGCAGTGAAGATGAGCTTAATAATTGAGGGTTCGGCGGGTTGCGTAGAGGTTCTCTTCAGGGGCGCTTGAGTCAGCATACACGCATAAAATCATTCACAGGCGTCTATTTGCAACAGGCATACATTCCCACTGTACTATGCATTAATGCTTTGAGCAAGTACAAGAAAAATTTGTCAAAGTTTTATTGCAATCAGATGAACGTTACGACAGCGCATGAAATTCGAACAAACAAACAAATATAGATTTGTATATATTAAATATTTGTATCCTAGAGGAATTGTAAAATACTTGGTAACAAAATTAAAATTTGCACAAAAATTAAGACGAAAACCCAAATATAACTTTTGTTTTAGAGTAAAATAAAGGTTATAAACAATCTAAATTACAGACATAAAGTTGTTTTTTTGTGAGTTGTTCGCCAGGTGTAATCAGTTTCAAATTGCATTCTACTCGTATGCATGAGTCCTCAGAAGGCTTTCCAACGAACCGATCAGGAAAGAAAGCTTTGTGATTCGTTTGCCTGTAATTTTCCTGACTAACAGAATATGTGCGACTTCGCGCGTGTTGTAAACTGAAAGATACCTTTGACTGCTCTTACACCCCTGGGTCCCGCGTCCATTCCCCTCGACGCCAGTGCCCATCGAGACCTGCCGTGTGGCTCTGGCGCTCCCAGAGCGGGCCCCGTGCAGCCCTGCTCCGGCATAGGAAAAGGAGGGCGCGCAGAAGGGGTTTTGTGCGAGGAAATCGATATTCGTGATTAGAGTGGTTACGAGTTCGCTCCTTTTCACACCTCCTTGCGGTCGTTTCGGTTGGCGCGGCGTTACTGCCCCCTCACCCCCCGCGCTGCGCGCCACTCGTTCCAGGCGCGGGAAACCCCTCCTGGGTCAACCGCTTACAGGGGGCACAACACTTTCTGATTTGGCATTCCGTCTGAGGCTCACGAAAAAGTCTGTTCTCTCTCTCTCTCTCTCTCTCTCTCTCTCTCTCTCCTCGAAATAGATAGGAGTTACTTAGTAAAATAATTGAAAAAAATACAAACCATGCGAGAAAGTATGTATTGTTGTGCCACCAGAAATGATTCTCATAATAAAATTGATTTATTGGCCATTAAGATTTTCAACTGCTTCATGGATTTCCCGCAACTCTTGAGGGATAATGAATTAATTTCATTAAACGTATACCATTTACACCACAATCACAGTCTCGAAGTAGTGGCCCAGGCTGAGGTAGCTCAGAATGCCTGATGACACTAGAGTGCCTCGGTCAAGCATGCGCTCGGGTGTCCTTACGGCGGCAGGATTTTCGTCACTAGCTAGGTAGCTATGTCGAATTCAGCTGTCTGAAGAAGAATTCTAGCTGTCGGCTGCTTTGAGTGGTAGTTTTTCGCGTTTTTTGATCAACATTCGCCGAATGCCAGAGCAGTGCCGGAGCAGTGACCTATAGTCGAGCAGTGCACTCGCGCACATGCACGCACATACGCACACACACACACACACAATTACATTCACTATATTACACACAGGTCGAGAGAATCATCTTAATCAGTGCTTATTCCAGTTGCGGCGGTGCCCGAGTAAGGGGAGATACCTATAGCTGAAAAAAACCGCTATCCACGATGTAGCTTGACGCCGGATCTCTTGTTTCAGCGTGAAAGAGCACAATCACCTTCAAGGATCGGTTAAATGATCTGGTAGTTGTCACGCACAGAATGAACAGTCACTTGCTGACAAGGCACTGAGTCACCTACCCTTGAAAATTTAAATGTTTTTTTCGAGATGCCATATAATTGGTACTTGAATATCAAAATGCAGCATAACATATTGTTTTGATTGATAGTTAGTGATTCCTAGCGTGTCAACTATAAATATTATTAGTCCCGTACGTGGAGTGCATGTTTTTTCTCGGGCAGTGGCAGCGGTTTTCTTCCGCTGTATAGCGAGATCCGGCGCCAACCTACCGTCGCGTCGGCTACATTGATTTTCCTCAACCAGATATCTCCCACGAGCGGGGCACCGCCCTTACCGGAACAAGTTCTAAGCTCCCCGCATGTGTGGCAGTGTAGTGCAAGTGTGTGTGTGTGTGTGTGTGTGTGTAACGGGTGAGGATAGTCAAGGCAGAGGAAGGAAAGATCGCGCGCTGTCCGTTTATTAGAGTACTTCTCCGGCATTCACCTGGTGTTGATCGGAGAAATCACGGAAAACTACCGATCAGAGCAGCTGGCCCCTAGAATTCTCCTCCAGACAGCGACTGACTTCGACTTTCCTGACAAGCCAGTGTCGAAAACCCTACCACCGTCGGGACTTCAATGCAGGACATCCCAGTTAGAGGGTCTGCAGTGTCAATAGTTAATGCCCTGTGTCATCTTCCGGTCCAATATTGTTTTGATATTTATATATTTTTATTGATCCATTTATGTAAGTGTCATTCAACAATACGTTCCCCAAACTTAAGATCACACAGAACAATAATTAAAGATTACACTTTGGCAATGATATAATAACATTTTACAGCGTTCCATGACCAGTTATTTGCTCATAATTGGGCCGGTAAGTTAAAATTATAAACAATGTTTGCAACACTATAATTAAAATATTTCTCTAATAAAAGCTCTTTCATGACCTTTCGTCGAAATCCGTAAATCGTTTAATAATCACGTTATTCCCTATTAATCACCAGTGCTTTTTACTTATTTTACAAACAAAATTATTTTTATGTAATTTATTGCATGCCACTGTAACTAATATTCATCTACCTTTTATATAATATTCCTCGAGGAGAGAATCCCCCGCAAGCCGACGTGAAGGTTGGGGTCAATCTCATCAACCCCGTGAGGGGAAGAACACCGCCACCTCTAGCAAGAAAACATACACTACACTAATACGACTGGCAGAACATAGCAGTGAAAGTGCTCGGCAACATCAAACAATCAATCAATCCTCATTCAAAGCGTGTCACTTTCAGTAGAACTTGAAACTTGGAAATAAGGAAACAATCACATGAGATGTTGGGAGAGTAAGGTGCCTGACGAATATGACTACATATGAATATGACTATATGATGAGTTAAGACAATAAAATATGAATCATATGCGTGTTTCAGAGAGTATTATTCCGGTGAACCTGTCACGTTGACGCTACGTACAAGTACAGTCGTTTGTGTTGTGCGATATTACGCATGCAATGAAGAGATTTCTGGTAGTACTCATTGTCAATGGTAGTAGACTGTTGCGGCGTCTCAAAGATGATCCTCGTATCAGGAGGGAAAGAAAACAGTTGTCACGACCTTGCCCATGCTGAGAGCCAACCATGATGCTTTTGATTCAGATTCTCGTGGCGTCATTCCCAAATTCCTTTTCCCAAAAGTCTTTTAAATTGTCCCCACTTTAGTCGTTCAATTAAATTTGATGAAATATCTCTATTTAAGTCGTTTCGTAATTTCGCAAAAATTTTAAACATGACGGTATTCTCTACCTGTTACACATCGGCCAACTGTCGGCCACTTACCGTTTAGGCGGGTAGGAAAAATATTCATGTTCGTGCATTTCAATGTATTTCATTGCGTGATACAGTTATCGGTATTCATCTATCTTTTATGGAATATTCTACTGAATTTTAAGGTTATTATTTTAGACATGTTACACTGACATAGAGGTTGAATATACTGCTAATATAGCAGTTTCTACAATCTGTATGTCAATCTAACTTATCACACCTGCACGTTCACACTTGTCCTCTCACGTCCACAGGAGGGCGCATTCATGTTTCATTTGATTAGGTGGTAAAAATAAGGATCGATTTTTGTACACCTTGTAAGTTAAATTTTCCTGCACAACCGTCTTCTTAATAATTAAACGTTAAGAATAATATGTTCAAGTTGTAAAGTGGTGAGAAAAAGAAGAGAATATTCCTTTTGTTTATACACCCAAGCAAAGGAAATGTAAATCTAATTAACTCATAGTGTAGTCGTATGTCAGAAAAGAAAAAAGTACCTTTTTGTTTATAAATAACTTAGCATGAGTGATTAAAGTTCGAATTTATAATTACATGCGTACACTTTTATTAGATTTGATATTTATTTTATGTCACTAATATGCTTTATCATGGATAAAAATTATCAAATTCATGTTTATAACGTTAACTATTATTGGTGTCTTGATAATTTATTAAATAAAACAAAATGTTGGGAAGTAAGCGAACTGAAAAGCGCCCCAGTATCTAATACTTCAGCGTAAATTGACTGAAAAGTTGTAGATATCATGAATTCCTTTTCTTTGCAATTTCTTTGAATAATTGCATGATTTGCTTGTCCTTACAATTTCGTGCTAATATCAAAAGCATGTTGAACAATAATAATTCATTTCTTACTTTCGGTGTTATAATGTACTCAAGTTCTTGAAAAATTCCCAAACCACGTTTTAAAGAAAATAATAATTCTCATCTTTCCCCCAAATAGTGCATCCCTCATTGCCCTTGGTCACATGGTATATGACATTGAAGGTGCGATATATTATTCTGCGGTCAGAATTCACCCCTGTAATGCTGGCCATGAAACAAAATTATGGTATTACTCGCATTATAAAAATAATCCAATGATACGATGCTGTAGGTTTTCATGTTTCTTTTACTAGTGCTATTTTAACATTATTCTCCAACTGGTTGAATTGTAAATACATATGAAATGGGATATCAAGAGCTCTTGACCTTAAATGCATCACCTGCTCAAGACATTTTTATGATGTAGTGAACTCCAGGTCTTGGGGCGAGCACTTAAGAGCAGAAACGAACTCTTTATGTGCAGAGAGAAAAGGGAGATCCATACATGATTCATGTGGCTCTAAATCCCACGGATAAAAGAGGATTTGAAAATACAACGGAGCGGCGACGTTGAGGAGCGATCGACTCAGAAAACGAAAAGTCCCGAATGGAAGAGTTTGCGTTGAGAATGCCATTCTCCCATATTGTGTGAATTTATTAGTGTCATGCGAATGTGCAAGGGGGAGTCTCATCGAGTAAATATGTAGTAGGAATTTTGATGACTCATGGCACTTCTATAATTGAAATAGGTTGAATATCTTTTTCTCGTACGTCAAACTTTATATTCACATATAATCAAAAACTTCTACGATCTCGCAAGCTATTTGAGAATCACTGAGAGAAATGGGAACCAGTAATAAGGATTGAGACTGGACACATCAAACTAAGTCGTCTTCATATACTAGAAATGACCTATGTCCCTGTAGATGGCAACTGTAAAATTTTTATAAGCGTTACTCACACCATTAAACAATATCCTGTTACAACCAGTGCAAACAAATGCACAGAGTATGAGTTCAGAATAAATTCTTTTGCGTATAGTCTACAACAAAAAAGTAACTACATTTCGTAAGGATTTCTACATTTATTCATTTTTATTGAAAAGAGAATATGATTTTACTTTATATTCTTAATCGCAATTATTATTATTATTATTATTATTATTATTATTATTATTATTATTATTATTATTATTATTATAAAATATTGTGTCAACACAATCTTTATCATCAGTACAAAAACGCATCCATAACATCACTTTCATCAAATTTCTGAAGGTATACAACCAATAAACCTATTCCTGTAGTAATGATCATGATAATGTTAATGGTGATAATTATAATAATAATGATGATGATTACGACAATGACGATGATAACGACGAGGACACGACGAAGAGGACGAGGACGATATAATAAAAGCAAAGCAAATAAACCAGACGCAGTAACTAAGTGTACAATCACTCAAAATAAATTCCTAAAATTAATTATTTGTAACGAACTGTATTTACTCTAACTTCTCTAAATGAGTGAAAAAAATAGAAAATAAATAAAAGATGAATTCAAATCAGTTAGTGGAGGCTATTATTTTAATTTATTTACAATGCAAACAAATCAATAAAATGGAATTGGCCCGATTTTAATTTTTCTTCTTCATTGAGTCTTATCATTTCGTACTTTCTGCGAGTTCCTTTTGGCCTACATTATCTGCTCTAGTCATTCTATTTGTATATTCTTTTTCAATATTACTAGATATTCTTTTAAATGATAAAATATTCATCAATTTCTTTGTCAATATAACGGCTAATGCCGCAACCTGTGATTAATTCACCATTTTCTACGCAAAATATGTAAATCACTATAACCTCCAAACAAACACCAGCTGAGGTAGCTAAGAACCAACAGTTAAAACAGCTCTGTCTCTGACCAGGAGGTCATTGGGTTTGAGCCTCGGTAGTAGCGGACTTTGGCCACTAGCTCATAGCTAGGTCGAAGGATAATTCTAGCGGCCGGCAGATCTGATTGGTAGTTTTCAGCGACTTCTGACACTCGATCAGTACCAGGGGTATAAAGAAGTACCTTAACAAATGAGCCACGGACCACGCACGATCTTTCCTTCTTCATCGTTGTTGTTTTCTTTCCCATTACACATAGCCACACACTTATATGCACTACACGACCACACATATCGAGAGCTTTGAACAGGCGGGGGCTGTGCAGACTGATACAGATTCTCGTACCTGAAGAGGGAACCACCGAAAGCCGGCGTATAGGGCCGCTCGCGATCCCATGTTATAGTGGGAAAGGAACAGAGCCACTTCCCGCAACACAAAATGCATTACACCTACGAGACATGATTAGGGGGCGGATTTTAATGAAATGTAAGTTTTTTCTTTTCCCTTGAGAAAAATACCATTTAGCATAGAAATTCATTTTATGTTATGACAAAATGAAATGACCCACTTTTATACGTTTTCTGCATTTGTTATCGATTTCGACTAGTAAGTAAATTTTTACTTTTTCTGTAATTTTTCATGCATCTTTTGCTTATTTAATCGGTTTCAATATAATTTTAATGTTACTTGCTTCAAATAATATTTCCGATATGCAACAAAATTTATCTCTACAGAATTCCTGAGTACCTATACCTCTTGTCAGCGCTATTAGCGATTCAGTTGATTTCGTGATAATTATATACAGAACAGTCCATACCAAATAAACCGCCTAAACCCAAACGTTTGAAAGGTGAGTTCACTTGAACGAATAGAAAAATCCTCAATTACATCAGTATCGTATACAACAGCTTGTGTTGTTCATCCGAACTGGTTTTGATTACACTTTTTATGTCATTTCTCTTTGCTTTAAGGGTATTTTAAAACCTTTTTCAGATCATTTTATTGATACTTTTTGGCGATGTTTTAGGTAAATAAAATAGGCCCGCTACTAATGACCATAGCTATTGACGCTCCGGGAAACGTGATCATCGTTTCATCGAAGAAAATCAACCTCAGGCCTTTCGATCAGAAACACTGCAGTGGCAACAGTTGTTGACTCGGGTCACCTCTGCATACTGCGTGCATAACGGAAAACCTAACAGCGCAATTCTTCTTGAAAAGTATCACTTTCTAATCTGAGCTCTAATACACCACTTTCCACTGGATGCACAGTTCTCTACGAGAGGAAGACTTTGCCTGATGGATAAATCCTAATTCACCTCAATAAATACCCCTAACTTGCTTGTAACTGTTCTCTCGAGCGCTGCGATGAAGCTCGGACTGACTGTCGCTTGCAGATGCAAAGTTCGACCACGTGTCTGAGGTTTTATTATAATATTCTAGTTTTAACAACCCTAACATAATTATCTCGCTTGGATAGTACAATACGTAGCTATTCCCTCACACATGTTTAACATAGGTTTTTTGCACGTGATGAGCCACGATATTATTCAATATTATCTCTCGATGCAGCTCGCTCGTTCGCATGACGCTGTTACCTTTCCAACGATTCACATACGAGTTTCCTGCCTTCCAACACGCATTCCCGGAACCCGCGAATTCCGTGCTTTGAGACGTGTTCGCTAGAAATACAGTGTACAATTGTCACTAATGGCTCCTGCAACAATTGGACATTTATAGAGGTGGCCACTTAATCAATGTTATGACGTTACAAGCAGCATACGTCAGCTATAATTGTGTTAGTTCCCATGAAATAGAGTATGTTTTCATTAATTTTGTTTTAATTAACTTAAACTATACAATTTAAACAATGAGTCTAAAATTACTTTTCTTATTTCGGTTATCATCAAACACACCCTTGACTTATCACTTATTCTCGTACTCATGACACGTCACACTGAACTCACTTTATGTACTCATCATATCTATTTTAACTCGATTTGAAGACGCAGTTCACATTCTATACAAAATTTCGCATTAGTAACTGCACGGTTGCCAGGTGAAAGGGCATATATCCTTCAGGTCAGGTTTATAGACGGAGCGTACTCTGCGAGAACTTGGCTATTTTCTATAGAGGGGAAGTAGGAATTAGCAAAAGTCACGAGAATGCTGCGATACAGGTAAAGTGAAAAGGGGTTATTTCATGAAGATATTTATTAAAATCATCTCTTGTTATCCGAGGCAAATTAAGCCTTCTCCAATGTAAGTGAGTTTAGATATTACCGTTGGAAATATTCTGACAATGCGTCCTATCGCAACAAGATACTAAACAACAGTAATCTATATCACTCTTCCTCATCTTCTTTATACTTAAAATCGTTAGAAATGACTGTTTAATACAGGTGCGTCTATGAAATAATTATCTGGCCGTTGAATAAGAGTCAGATGGCCACTTAAAATCCATAGGTTTCTGCAAAAATTTATATTAATAGAGGGGAGCGCTTGATCGATGCGGCAGTTTAATATGGTTTCATTGTATTTTTAAATCCGTTTACTTCCGTGCTCGCTTCAACCGCCCTAATAATGTCTAATATAGTTTCACATGTACACGCAAGACATTTATATATGATTAGAGCCTTATATATGTTATTTCATATTTTTTTGTATTTATATATAGTGTTTCATGAGATGAATTTAATTTAACAAATTACGAACAAACAACGAAAAGAATATCAAATAATAACAAATTCCCCGAAATCTATTGCACCTGCATTTTGTCCTGTGTGTTGACAATTTTTTTGACAACAGTTCCTTTTTTGCGAAACCTTTGTGATGTTACTTAAAAGAAGAAGTTGATCTCTGTTGAGTTTTCAACATTACGTAACAAAAGAACATTACATCCAAGTTTGCCTTTTTAATAACTAATATTAATGGGTACTGAAACATTTTCTGTTCTTGAGACATAGTACTCCTATATTTGAAACTCGCAAACAAAGCAGAGATTTTTGTCTCCCCACATTAACGTTAGACGTTATATTAATAGACGTTAATTGCTTGTAGACGACAAGAAGCATTTTTCTTTTCTGATAGCTTGGGTTGTCGGAATTTATTGCTCCGACGAGAGTCTTCAAAGAAATCGTTGGCTTCCCGTTCGCCCACCTGCTTCTATGCAGATTGCCTTCTCACGCTCCAGTTAGAAGAGCGTTGCGAAGAATAGGGGCTAAGGTAAATTCCAGAGGCGTGGTGTTCGCGTCCCGAGGCAGATATACGACCCTCTACATCGTGAGAGACTGCAATAAAGAAGCCTCGCTAGCGGGTCAAACATGTACGCAAAATCGTGTACCCACCGGTCGAAAACAAAGGATGTTATTACTTTATTGTATTCTTTAAGACTCCTTCACTTATTTTCACTGGTGCATAGACGGTAGGGGTTGCACATTCATAACACGTCATTAGTTTTAAAAAGAACCTTAATCCGCGACATTACATTCCGGCGAAACGGGATTCAAAGGACCGAGCTGTGACGATACTCACCTAATTTGCAACCGTCGGAGAGGGTAACTTGGAAAATTTGATGCTAGATTCTGTGGTGAGCAAGAGTGCTGACCTTATGACCCATATAAGCTGTTTTTTACGTCTTTACTGAAACAGCGCGCGAGCGCGGCGAGCTCTGACGTCAGAGACCGCGGGGCGGTCGTGGTGGCGGTAGCAGAGGTGGTGATGGTGCGGTTGGAATTGCAATACTGGTAAATGGAAAAATTTGCGCTAGCACTTAACAACAGCGACTTTTTTAAAATGTGAATTGGTTATACATTTAAAAATGTAAATATCTTCTAATATAATGGAGTGAGAGAACCACAATTGCGACAATTATGCACAAATATTTGTGTGGATATCAGAAGAATAAATTTATTTAATCTTTAATTTCTTTTACATTTTCTAAACACGTTCTGTGCAACCATATACTTTCATATTAAGAGATGTATTAAAATATTTTTATTATTTTTCAGAATTCTGTTTTATTGGCATTGCTAATAAACACTACAAAATGTGGGTCACCAAATAAACACATTTTACACTCTCTTGAATATCCTCGTATTTATTAAACTAGATCATTATGACTTTCTTTCGTCTAGAGAAGATGCACATATTAGGCATAAAACAAAATAATTTCTTTATTGGTTTGTTATCATCTTTTTCTAGAAAATTTGTATCAAATAAACAAATAATGTTAAAATCCTTGTTTTTAGAAGATGTTACAGAAGCATTTCAATAGAGGGGTTTTAATAGCGGGATCATTAATAATATTTAAGACGTAAATACTGTACACGTATTATTGTATTTAGACTTCAACATATTTTATTAGAAAATGATAAGCGAGGGGCGGGGAGGAGAGGGTGGAGTAGGGAGGAGAGCGTGATGTAGGGAGAAGAGCGGGTGGGTAGGGAGGAGAGCGTGATGTAGGGAGAAGAGCGTGGGGTAGGGAGGAGAGCGTGGGGTAGGGGGAGCGTGGGGTAGG
>BOPP01000018.1:9006136-9030885 GCA_017312745.1 Gryllus bimaculatus | reverse complement strand
AGCGGAGGAGGCGAGGGCAAGGATGGGCTGAGACAGTGTGGGCGCGCTGCCGGTGAATGGACAGGAACCGCCTTGCGTCCATTAAGCCAGTCGATGCTCTGTGTAGGCGTCGCGATGGGATCGCAATGGGAGAGAGGGGAGTTGGGGGAGGGTGGAGGATATCTGTGGCATTTAGGGTCTGAGGTTCAAATTACGTAACTGCTCTGAAGGAGTGACGAGAAGGCAGACAGAAGTGAATGGATGTGAAACATACGAAATAGGAACAATAGGACTGTCGATACAAAGTCTGATGGTGCAGGATAGGCGATAGATACCTTTTAATTTGTATCCTATTACACCCTGTTTCCACGAATTATCTTTCTGGGATGTCGTGGATGTTTCAATTATAGGAATATTATAATATATATTATATGACGAAGGAATGATGGAATAGGTGATAAGCCAGACAAGAAAATCTCGTGAAAACATATCGCGAACAAGCCTTGCCACCACAAAAAAAATAAAGAAACACGACCAGTACCACCAGTATTAAAAAGCGGAAAGGCGCTTAATCAACACTACCAGTGCCTTTGGCAGATGTGAGAAGTATAAGTGTTGATAATGGGGAGGGGATTTCCGGTGTTGACAGATGAAAAGTCGTAAGGTATGACATCAATGGAAATTGTGATTGGGGAAGCTGTGGATAGTGTACTAACAGAGATAACACGCGGCTCATAGCCAGACTTTCGACATAAAATCGCTTGTAAAATAGGGCTTTATGTGAAGGGAGATGGACCGGTGGGAGCCAATCGGCAAAGCACAAAATTAACGTTGATACACAACGAAAAGAGAATGCAGAGCCACAGCCAGGAGGAAAACTGAAATACTGACCATTTTATTCGCGTATGAGAGAAAAGTAAAATGAAAATACATGATAAAATTCTACGTTGTAGGGTTTTTCTGGGAATCGATGAGTTCATGGAAATGAAATATTGAGAGAAGCCCTGTAGATACCTCGTTTCTGGCAATGCTTCACCCAACGTGGCTCCATCTTCGTCAGGGCGTTCAATTTTCACAAAAAATCTTCTTTCATCCACTTTTTAATGCTGCTTCATATGATTTAATATCAAAGTGGAATACTTTGTTTTACAGTAAAGTATATTTTTGACAGTGTGTAACATTCTTTAATTTCATATTTACATGCGTTAATATGTTCAACATAATTGTGTACAAGTTGCAAATTATTTTATTTGTACTTTTGATCGATAGATATGAATGAGTAATGAATTTTAGTTAGAATTATTCTCGTGCATCTGTTAGTTTAATAACATCAAATTAGATGTGAGGATGTGTAATACAACACATAAATATCGTTTTAGAAATAAATAATTACCACCTTATTTGTATTTTTTAAAATTAAGTTTGTCATGTGTTCAATATATAAAATGTGTTATTTAAAGCCATGTGGCTACGCCGAAGACCTTTAAGGCATTTCAAAGCTTACGTTCTGCTATCTACATTAGTTCTTTCCAACGAGGGCAAACATATAAAATCACCTCTATTTTCAATTTCCAACGCGCACAGAAATTAAATGAAAACTATCTGGTCTCCGGTCATATGAGAAGCGTCTATGGTTACATTAGATACCCAGGAATTTGGGAAAATCTCCATACAGTGAAGCAGTTTCCATTTGACGAAAAAGATGAAAATATGTGATTGTGTTATTCCGCCTATTGTCGTACAGCGTGTACTGGATGAATTTTTATAAACAATGTGTCTCTATTTTCGACACAGTTATTGCACGAAAGGAAAATTTTATTGAAGGAGTCGTCCGTCGATAAATATTGCCTATTTATGGCTTTGTTAAGACTGTTTTGTTTAAATATTTACTTTATTGCAGTGTTATATGAGTTTCTTTTATTTGTTATTCTTGAGCAGTGAGCGTGCTTCTTTTGGGAAAATAATTTTGTGTGGTTTTCTTCAGCGAAATTTTTCTGCTGCTGGCCCACAGGACAATTCTAAATTTCCAAACAGAGAACATACGTTACAACAGAGGAAAATAACATGGATGGGAAAAAGCTGCAAAGACAAATACATTCTAATTCTAAACGTCTATAAGAAAACTACCCTTTTTCCAAAATGGTTAAAGTAAAACACGGGCGTCAACTGTTTTCTTCTTCCAAACTCATCCTGTACATGAAAAGTAACAGTACCCAAGGCCCTACCTATTTCGAATATAATATTTTGTTTAAAGGGAATAGTTTACATGAATCATGGACAATTTAAAAAGTTCCTAAAATGGCTCCAACTTTCTTGTTTATGTACTATATTGCCTTACAACGTACGAAGTGCAGAAGAAGTATTGAAATCGTGCCACGTTAACCGGAGGACCTATGTGAAGTAAATTACTTTATCGCTTTTTGTAATCAGAATACACAATCTCTGGGTTTTTAATGATGGAAAACCAGTGATGTAGGTCTCGTTTTCATTCAAATCTATCAATTTTAAAAATCAAGAAAGTTCATATTTTTCGGCAGATTTCTACAACTATATTATTTAAGATAATATTGATATATTATTGAAGTTAGAAATAATGCAAGAAATCACTAATTCTTTCAGCATTGGGAAAGCTGAAAAAACTGTGCGAGTGGTGGTGTAGCAATATCGCGATTGGCGCGTTGACTGGAGTTTGGATCTCGGTGCGGGGAAAAATTGTTTCTGTTTCACTTTTACAGAACCATGAAGTATTATAATATGCCTAGCAGATATAAATAATGCGAGAAAGCATGTACTCTTGTTGCACCAATATGAACTTAATAGAATCATATTTAAAATACAGATTTTTAAATGAGTTTGTGCACAATTTTCTGAAAATATGTCGCATGATTTTTGCTTGCAGCAAATGCCATTGAACGATTTTCCCCAAAACGCTCCAAAATGTTTCTTTATTTGTTTCCTATGATGCAGCAAACATGCTTATAAAATTGGGCAGGTGCGATTTTATTCAACTATGAATTTTCGGAAATTGAAAAAATGCAAATAATGCGAGAAAGTATGTACTCTTGTAGCTTCTCGAATTTTAATTTTGTGAATTGTTTCTCGTGTATTTTTGCAGTATGTGATCGCGTTAGTCTTTTGGTAAGTATCACATATTCCTGGTCTTGTTTGTAGAATTGAGAGTAAAGCAAACATGTTTTACAAACATTATCCCGTACATTGGGAGCTAAAATATTTACATCGACAAATTGGTTTAACATGTAATTAAAAATACCACGAAAACTAAATTATTGCAATCAGAATAACTTTTTTGCCTTTCACAACCGCGTTCTAGAATTTCTATATATCTCGCGTGTCAGATAATTTTCGAAACCAACAATTTCCAACCACCAACAATTTTTATCTCAAGTTAGAAGACAGTTACATAGTCGAATGTTTCTCGCTATTTATATTTTCTATGTTTCTATTTTTGTCGTAAAAAGAAAGTATCATAGTGATGCGGAAGAAATCGGTAATTTTGCGAGAGAAAAACTCTTATTGATGGGCCCTGGTAACGAAAAAAAATTGATACATCTTGTTTCTATTTGTAGTAAATTACTTTTCAAACAAGTTGTGTAGTCAGAATCAACATTTCGTGAGTGTTTCATACCGAAAAATCGATTGATGGCAAAACGTACTGTTTGTGGTCAACCCCAGCACATAAACCGTTTAGATGATTTTCTCCAAAAATTGATACTCCCTGATCGATCTACATCCGTGCTTGCCAACTCAATGCTCTGACGTCACAATAATCTGCACTCCCGCTTCTAGCCGAACCGCCGAATAATGGAAGTGTCCGACGCGGCGGCGGGCGTACAGTGTTCCAATGATGATACGGAAGTGGGGGAAAATCGTTCGCTCGATAATTACGTTTTTTGTCGTAATTAATTTTTAAATCTTTGATTCAATATAAATAAGAAAAATTAAAACTAAAAACGTAGAATATTACATAAGCAATATGCGACTCTGTTTATCGTATCCAGTACCTTTAAAATTCACTTTCATTCTTCTAAGACCTAAGATTTTTGGAGAAGACATCTTTAACATTCTAGTACAATAATATTTTATACAATCTTATATAATATAATAATTTTAGTTCGCCCCGAACTAATAATTAATGCTAACAAATACCAGACACAAGTAAATACCCGGGAGGGGTCACGTGGCATCATTTGGACACCAGTTTTGATTATTTCATGTACAGTTTTGTTTGATAATGTAAGTACTCGTGATTTTTAATACCTTTTTAATAATACCTTCCTCCATCTGCAAAATCCTTTACCCATCTAATGATTGCAGGCTATTTATCAATTCTCAGAAATTATTTTCATCTCGTGGGTTTATCTGGGTTGCATAGCTGCGTAATGTCTCTGTGGGTTGAAATTTTTAACGAATTGCAGTTCTTTCGAACAAACTAAATACTTTGCCATTCTTAAGGTATCTACAAAAAGGAAACATTTCTTTCCAAACTGAGACAAAATTTTCTGGTGTAAATGGGCTCTCATGTTGCCCAAAACACAGGCAACGGCCCACTGACAAGGCTGTCAGTCTCTCCCTCCGTCCATCCCCTCTTTGCTCACACTGATTCTCTGAGCTCGTAATCCCGGAGGGGTAACTAAGACCTGACGTAATTTCTTTACCAGTAGGCAAACACCGATCTACATGAACTCTAGGCACTGCGAGGTTTGAAACGGATATTTTGATTTTCGAGGGTACTTTACGTCTTAACATTTTCAGAATATTCTCAAATATGGTTATCATTTTTACTTTCTCACCTTTCGAAGTACTTCTTAAGAAGAGAAAGTTATGTAATCATGCGACACAAAATGGCGAATTTTCGGCAGAAAAACTGTTATTGCCGTGCCCTGGTAACGAAAAAGTGGATAAATACTGCTGCTAAGTTAAAACTAAAACCTCTAACTTGTGGTGTAGCCGGAATCTAGATTTTTGATTAAGCTTTGTCCTCGGATACCGTAAAGAACACCTAAAATGACACAGGTTTGATTTTTATTGAAACCTCTGAACTTTTGATTGGTTGTTGCAGTTAACTTCGAGTGCCTCAACTGCAAAGCTCGGTAGTTCCGTCAGAGTAATTCATTTTTTTTGCTCGGGGTCTAGCGATGATCGTGTCCCGCGAGATGATATCTGGCGCCTACCAACTGTCGGCTAGTGGGGTATTTCCAAGCAGGTATCCCCTAACAGCGAGTCACTGCCCCAGCCGGAACAAACACTAAGCTCCCGTCGCTGAATCTTCGAAAAATGGAAAAGTTACAAATAGTGCGAAAAAGTATGCTGTTGTAGCATTTCTAGTTTTGTAATATTGTCATTACGTTAATATTCTGGGAAATTCTTTGTGGAGATGCGCGACGTGTTAATCAAATTTTCTAACCTATTCGCTTCTCTGCGTTTGTTCTCGTAAACCTACTCTAGTTCATGCAATGTGTTTGAAATTGGTTGTTATATTCTTCGTTTCGCACTTTTTTTAAACTATTTTTATTTGTTGAATGTTAAACATTTAGGTCAAGTAAATATCATTTAGAGTATTAATGAAAATTGTAATTTAACTTAGAATTGTTCGTGTGATATTTTGATTTATATATATGTTTCTTTAAGTTGAAAAGTAATTTTTGGCTAGTGATTTTTACAATACCATGCGTTCTGAGAATTTTTGAATTATCCAAATATCTACTTTTCTGAACTGCTGTTTTCTTTTTACTACAATAAGACTACTACATAACATCCCGTAAGCAGCACGATACACCATACATCCAAAGATAACCACAAAGGTCTTTGTAAACCGCCCTCGGCCAAGCGCGGTTGGAAAGTAAAGAGCGCAAGCAGATACTGCACCGCCACGTGCGCTGGAAGTGCGTTCAACGGCAGCACGTGACCGACGTAGAAATGAGCGCAACTTTGCAGGTGTTGCTTCCACCCACGCACTTCAAAATGACTTCTGCACCTTCGCACGGCGGTGCGGTACACATGGGAAAAGCAGCTTGCGGTGGTGGCAGTGGGGATGGCGACGGCGGAGACGGCGGCGTTGGCGGCGGCGGAGGAGAGGCGGAGGCGGAGGTGGAGGCGACGCCCGCGGAAAATAGACCGCGAAAAGCGCGAGGCCGTTTGAGCATCGACGCGCCCTCCCTGCCCCCCTTTCCCTGCCGTCGGCACTGCGCCTCCTCCTCGGAGTATTTTCGTCGTGGCCTTCCGGAGGCTGCGCGCGAAGGAATTTCCTTCTTGTTCTGCTTTCCAACACCCTCTCTTCCTTCCTTTTCCCCATCCCCTCCTCCGCAGCCCTCTTCCTTCCCCTCCCCCTCCTCCTCGTGCACCTCCCGCGCGTGTCGTCTTTGTTTTACTTTTTGTGTCTTTCTTTTCAATTTACTTCGGCGACGTGGCAGGAACTGGGTGACAACGTCTCACTCGGGCGTTTTTGGGGGTACGCGCGCGCGACGCAAGAGGCGGCGATGGCGGCGGCTGCGACGGCGGTGGCGAATGCGAACGATCAGATGACGACAGAGGCAAAGTGATACATTCGTACAATGCCGAATACCGCTAATTTACCTAGTCATTACATCTAGGATACCAACGAGCAGAATAAGGGAGACAGGTTGCTGAGTTATTGCACGGCGCAGTGAATGTCTTAGCGGTTGATTTTCTGAGCCGCGTGATAACACCGCCAGCGACATACTAGCTATCACTAATAGAAGTAGGGTAACATGTAATGTAATTTACCGTTGCCAACATCTGTGAACGAACAAAGGAATGTAATACTGCAGTGTTCTCACCTGCAGTCTTCTAAATTAAAGCTAAAGATTTGTTTTGATGCGTATAAAGCGAATTACGTACGTCATTAATCATTTGTGTAGTAGGGATTTGATATTTACTTTTTGTCATTTGATTCTTATTTTACACTTTTTTATTCTGTACTTTCACTTCATCACAGACAGGTAATTACGGTCAATGTAGAGTTACAGTTTATGATAATTACACTAATGTATCTATCAGAACAATTGAGAGTAAATGAACAGAACGCTGTACAATTTAAAGTTTTAAATGTGTTAATATATAAACCTGTCTGTTGATAAAGTGATGATCGTACATAAAAATGGTAAAAGATAAGCCATTTAGGATTTGTAATCATGGTTATTTCTCAAAATGTGATTAGTTTTTGTTTTTGCTAACTATGTTTTGTGACTAGTGACGTGATTAATTTGCGTGTTTGCTAATTATTTTGTGAGAGTGGTGAAGTCAACACGATGTGACAATATGCAATACTATAAATTCCTAGAAGAAAATGGACAAGTGGATTTACCTATTTGATACCAGTTAAGGTTGAAGAAAATTGAGCATAATGTAATCGTGTGATTATGTCCAAAATACTCTCTTTTGTATTATCATTGAAACTAAGAATACTTTAGGAATTGTGTTCTGCATTCGTCCGTCTTCAGTGAAAAAGTCAACATGGAACTTTTTTTTAAAAATAAATTTACTAGCAGATAATCACATGTTTGAAAGTATGCAAGCAGCGTTCATGTCGCAAATGTGTGAGAGCGTTGGAACGCCGTCTCAGCTGATGCCCATACTTCAAGTGTAAAGAAGTTTCGTTTGAGTTATACACTGTTTGTCTTCCAGTATAGATTCGGTCACAGAATTCTGAGAGTTTGTGGTTAGAATAGGTTATCTTTGCAGATTTTAACGCCGTTCCCAAGGCGTTTCTTCGCCGTCCATAAATCGTTCATACTGTGACATCGTCGGTTGCGAGTGAAACACAGACACGCAGTTGTTATGTATAGATTTATTTACAAGTTTTTCTATCCAATAATTACACACCCAGCACTAGCGCTGGACACTTCCAGCACTGCACATCCCTGAGGCATCCCCGCCTCTGCCTGACGAAGACCCCAGCGGCTAACTTGGTGCCGCTCCTTGTTCCGTCTCTTGTCCCGTGGAGAACAGCCACACCTCGCCACCGAAGCTAGAACGAAAACCCCTGGCGAGTGACAAGTGCCTTCCGCGCCGCGGTTCGGTTCAAATTCGAATGACCACGGACGGTTACTCCCCAGCCGCCTCGCGAGGGATCGCATGACGACCTCCCATGCCGGCGGCGTCATCTCATTACCGAACACTGGGCCTGGTTGCAATATGGAGCCCAGCTGCCCAGCGGCTGTTCTCACCCATCATCTCCCTCTGCGCCAGTTGACTCCCGCGTTCCGAGACACGCCCACCCCGGCCCCTCCCTGGTCTCCCGACATTTGGTGTCCAGCGGTCACATTGGCACGACGTTCCAATATTATATTCAATTTTAACTTAGTTTAATTTGATGTAAATCTATACAAAGAAGCATGAAATTCTAAGATCATTCACCTGATAAACCGACATACGTTTTGGTTTAGGTATTGAAATGATGTTCGTATTTACGGACGAGTGATTGCGGACGGGTCAGCTACTGAGACCATTAGTTCCGAAACTTGTAGTGCATATTATATCCTGGGAAATGGCGGTGTTTCTCGTGTAACTTGAGATCTGGTGTCGACAGTTGAGCTTGCGGTGTTTCCCTCTCTGGGGTAGTCTTCGAGCCAGCGAGCTCAGCGAGCCACTACCCCAGTCAGGACAAGCTCTGAACTCCGTGAGTCGTTTCTTTACGTTACGGTACAACTTTGGCCTGTAATGACTACGTTTCATCTTTGGTCATGTACTGCTACGACATGTAGAGCTTCGTCTGTTACTGATTGGAGAAACCAAGGAAACCTACTGATTAGAGTAGCCTACCGGGAGACGTCTTCAACGAGCAGTGGTTTAATTCGGCGCAGAGACCACGATGTTGCCGTTGAGTTATCGCAGCAAGTTTATAATAAAGTCATTTCTAATTATTACAATTACTTAATATAAAAGCTAATAAATATTTTCCTTTCTGATGCTGATGACTAGTTGTGTTGAAATAAATTGGATTCATTAACTATTAATAAACCCTTAATTTCATTCGGAAGAATAAAAATTTGTTAGCTCTGAGTCTCATGCTGTTGTAATCTCCATTTCACCTGCTGTGTAAGCGTGAGTAAGCGTTCGTGGCGACGCCAGGTAGCGCAGCAGTCGTGTCGTCAAACACTGTAGCGCTGTGGTGACGAGGCACTGCACGGCACGGCACGTCCCCCGCCCCTCTCGTCCTTCCACCAAATCCCCCTCCCCCGCGGCGGGCACAGTTCTTTTCCGCCGGCAGCCGTCTTCCGCAGGAGGGTGCGGAAATGAACGTTTTTTCTTTCTTTCTATATACCTTTCTTTCTTTCTTTTTTTATTTTGAGCGCTTCTACGAAATTGTCGCTTCCGGTGCTGACTGACGACTGGCGCTGACATGCGAGTAACAATACGCCAATACGAGGAATTCGAACGGGCGGATGAGCCTCTGGAATGGGAACTACCAGCGACCAGCTTGTTTTTCATTTCTTTAAGAGACGTACGAAAGTATTGTAGAGGCTCACTATTTCAGTTAGAATTATTCATAAGTATACAGGTAATTTATGTTACACGGGGAAATTTTGCATTCACTTGTTTGTAACTAGATGAGCAAAACGTACCGCGACAGTTTTTTACTACATGAACAAAATATCCCATGTTTTTTCTGTTGTTTTTGTTTGCTACTTAAAAACTGTTTATAATTTTTAATTATGAGACTGGCGGTACATATCTACATAACCTACATAGACCATTATCCGTTCTCCCTAAGAAAAAACCTGCATTGACGCAACGCGTCTCCAAGCCGCTACAATTAAGCGCTTGCATTTGGAGTAATCCTCCGTTAACATACTAATTTTATTTGCCTGTCCTCTCTCGGGGACAAGAGGATCGCTAGGTACGAGTAGCATCTCCGCGTACGCGCCTCTTGCCACGCCCTCTTCTGTCACTACTCAGCGACCAGAATGGGGAAGAAATTAGGACAAGGGTAAAGTTTAGGACGCTTAACAGGGATTCCACTAGCCCTTGGGGAACAATTGCGCATTGTTGGAACAAATTACATATATGATTTTTCGGGAATCGAACCCGGACTTCCATGGTGAAATGCGAGTGACTTTGCAATCTTATGTAAACCAACTTAATAGATCTTTGTACGCTACTGGTTGAAAAAAGAACACGCGCACTACTTGCGATAACGGGTGCAACATGCCACAGAATTTCAAATTGGAGAAGTGTTTTCATGCAAATGACACTCTCGTGCAACTACTTTACTCACTATCTGCCTGCTTCAGGAAGTGGTTCGCTCCCCTCCATGACTTATGCAGGTGATTCTGTTATGAAAAATCCCTAGTAAATATACGATATTCAACAACGATGCTTCTTAGAGAAACGATCTGCTACATTTTTGATTATCCTTTCACAACATGCGAAATCGCACTCACCAATATTCAGGGGTCCCTTGAATCAATGCCGGTTTTGAGTAATTATCGAACTTCCTTGATTGTTAATATTTTATTGTTAGGTGCCACGTAGCCCTGTACTTGACTCTACGAGTATATCAGTTCGATTGGGTTCAGTGTGCAATGGTAAGGTGGCAATAGCAAAACCGAAATCCGGGTGCGATGGCTTAGTGAGAGTATAGCCTCTGTTGCTTCTTAAACGTCACTGACTTGGAAGCCAGTTTGCTAAGTTTGGAGTTTCGTCACTAGCTAGATAGTTGGTTAGGATTCAACTACTGTCAGGAGTAGAATTCTAGTCATCGGCGACGATTGATAGTTTTCTGTGGTTTGTTCGATCAGTAAAATGCGAGTGCCACAGGAATATCTTAACAAATAGGAAGCGAACCGCGTGCGATCTCCCTTTCTCACCATGATCCCTACCCCTCCTCTAACACCCACACTAACGGTTATCTTACACAAACGCACTGTTTAGCATCGTTGGCCACGAGGTCCTCGGATACGAGTCCGGGAGTGTCTGGAAGAGAATTCTAGCGGTCGACTGCTTTAATCCGTAGTTTTTTTAGTGTTCCCTCTCAATGTCAGGCGAATGCCGGAACAATACTCTAACAAGCGGGCCCCGCTCGATATTTCTTTCTTCATCATTCGTGTCCCTTCCTCTTACCTTATACACACATACACACTCACTCACACTTTCACTTACACGTCCTACACTACTGCACATCTCGGGAGTTCAGTCCGCAACTTGGGCCTGTCCCGACAGGAGCGATGCTTCGCATGGAAAGATACCGAAGAAGAATAATGCCCCATCCCGATGTGTAGGTCACCACATGATATCACGTTTCAGTCGGTGAAAAACATTATTTTCCCCCGGGATATAACATGCACTACACTTACGACAGTAGTGACCACAGACGTTGATGCATGGCAATAATAAATCAATCAATCGATGCATCTATTTGGGGCCTCTATGGGTCCCAACGCAATGATCTGTTTTTGACTCCACCATTAGCTGCCAAGTTCCGCCAAATGAAATTCCCTATATATTACTCGTATTTCTATTGGAAACATCCCCTTACCGACCGAAGTACTGAGCAATGAAGGAAAACTAAGGTATCGCATGAAAGGCGGTCGAACGGGCTACTGAATAGAATGTTTGAAATTGTGTTAATCACCTATATTTAGTAATTAAATTATAAACATACAGTGTGCAGATGAATCTCGCAACATGTTGCAGCACGCTACTATTGTTTGTAACTCGGAAGCGATGCATTTTAGAATCTTAAAATCAGATTTTCGTGTCCTTTACGAACACGAGTTGTTTGTGTCCTAAGACAAAACGAGACATTTTAAAATGTTTTATTCCAAGCTTAGCGTTTAAGAAAAACGTGCTCCACTTCAGATTTGCATTGTGTACCGTTAAAAGCATATTATTAATAGCAATAATAACTTTTGCACATACACAGTGGCGTACTGGATGTAGTGTATTTCACAACGTAAGAACTTTTCTCTGTTGACAGTTGATATCGCGAGACGAGACGAGATTCTGTTCAATTTCTCAGCCAGAAGGGAGGTGGAACAAGCTCAGTGGTGCGCCAATGATACACAAATATGGACTAAAATGATATAAAAACAGTTATTGTATTAAATCGGATCCTATGTGCTCAGACTATTCCATTTAAAACTTAATTAATACATTTTTATTTCATAATGGTAGGTCTACAAATTAGAGTATTTCAGTATCATTTCACGCGCATAAAATGAACGAAATTTTCGCACGGGTTCAGCTAGTTTTATCATATTCATCTGTTGTTTTCATCGTTTCCTAGCTGAGCGAGTGTGAAATTTCATTTGAACGACAATTATCGGAGAATTGAATATTCCCGGCCATTCAGATAAAATCCTTTTAAATGTCACCAGAGTAACGTGGGACACTTGCGTTTTCTAGAGGGCTTGAATCACTCCTTGTAAGGGGTCTAGGTGAACTTGCGAACTTCGATTTTACATTGATTGTTTGATTATTTGTGTTTCTTCTGGCGAGTCAACTGCTGCAGTTATTAGTTCCGTAAGTTTAGGTCATGCTTTCGTCACGAGAGGTGGCGATGTTCTCTCTCAAGTGGATAGTGAGATCCGGCGCCGACGTATAAGTCGATTGACTGATTAGTGATTCTGGGCGCGTCAACTGCTAAGATCATTGATCTCGAAAGAGTAGTGCACGTTTTCATCGCGGGAGGCGGTGATCTCCCCCCACTGGGTGGCAAGATCCGGCGCCGACCTACGACGGCTTGTGAAAATATTTCACAACCAAGTGCCTCCCGCCATTGGGGCACCGCCCCAGCCGGGACAAGCTCTAAGCTCCGTTCGCTTTTAGGAAGCCAGTGTGCTGACCCGCATATCACTGAACCCGTGAAAGCCTCGGAGCGGCGGCCCTCTTCCGTCTGCCGGCCTCATCAACCTGTCGCCCCGGCGCTGCGGCTCTCGTGGAGCGGCGTGGCCCAGACGCGGCGAGGCGGCTGGGCACATGGGCCGTATCAGTCGACGCGCGCGCCGTAAACGTCCCCCGTCTCGCCGGGCCCCTCCGGCCCCCTCCGGCGGACGGCTTTGCACGCCAGGTAAAGCAGTTCGGCGCGCCGCGGGTTGGCCCATCGCTCTCGCTCCCACCGGAGGCCGCTCCCTCAAGAACAAAAGGAGGCGGTTAGCGTCGAGATACGGAAGTTGTAAAGCCTGCGTTTCTTGGATGCCGAAGATTGAATTGCTGCAGCACAAAGTTGGCGAGAAAATAGGTTATGACACCACTGAGAATCTTTGTGGTTCCTCTTCTCGTTAATAATAATATATAATAAATATATAATAATAAATAATATAATTTTAAACAATATAATAATAAGTATAATAATTTGTAATTTTCATAATTTTGCGGTAATGCTATTCAATGATTGATGAACCTGAAGCCTCCGCGGTGCGGTTGACGGCTGCCGCAATCGTCTGCGCCACGGGGCCGACTTTATTATTATTATTGAATTCCTTTTTGTTCGGATCTATACTAATGTTCTCAAAATTACCCCAGACAACATTGAATTTTAAATAAATCTGATCTAGAATATGGTAGTTTCTCTCTTTCCACTTATTCAGAGTATATTTGTTTTTATCAACAATGAAGCTTTCCGAATGGACCTCGAATACTTTTCACTGGTCTTAATTTCTTTGTCATTCCTTTGTGACTGTCTCTACCAAGAGGTAAGCGGGACCGAGGATCGTGTAGATGCTTTTTAAGGTTTACTTTTACTCGTTTCTGATGTACCATTACTTCTCTCCACGCTATCTCTGAGTGCGGTGACAGAGTGTGGGTAACACCTGCGAATAATACGGAAACACGGTGAAGTTTCAAACACTTCAGTATGAGTACTTTGAACGCACTTTGATAATGAAAAAAAAAACGCATACATAAGGAATGTGTGGTTTCGGCAAAACATATTATGACGGGTCTCTGAAGTATTGAATTCTGAATACTACACATTTTAAACCGTAGGTGCTTGTGTTTTATTGATTTTCGGAAGATCAATAATACGAATATCTATTGGTGACTGGCAAAGGTAGGATTTGCTGCTGAAAGCTGAAAACGATTAAAAGTCAGTGCCGTTGTAGAACTTCACATTGTCATCCTTCTATTCTTGTTTAACGTATCCCTGGCTTGCCCTTTACCTTCAGAACTTCTACAAATACAGAATTACTTACAGTGGCATCTTCAGTGTTTGTAAGACTTTGTCCCTCTTTTCAAAGTGTCCCCATTCAGTAGAGAAGTCACTTAAAATGGACAGTTTGTGGGTGGAATGGAGATTTTTATTATATGCTAAAGGTACATCATGATAGAATTGCAGTTGGTGGGCTGTCATTATCAAATTTGTTCAAAACTCACTAGTATACGGTTCTATAAATAATAGCTACAATATCAAGGAACGATGAAGTCATCAGAGTGACCTGCAGGTGCTCCAGGCCAGGAAGAAAGACACTTCCATCAAAATCTTTGTTTCAAGTAACAATTTTTTACACTTAGAAAACTTTCTCATTGCAAAGATATAGGCAATTACTTTTTAGTATCAAGCTCCATTATCATTTTAACCGACTATTCTCTGACTTTCATTCCTAAATTCGTTTCATAACTTAGAATGTCACGATATGAGGGTGCTATGAGGGTGAGCAATGAGGGGTTGTCGCGAGGTGAAGAAATAACTTCAAATACTTTTTCTGAGATACTGAAGTATGAAATAACCACAAATGTTTACGTCTCGCAATTGAAATCTCGCAAATTATTGTATTGATTTAAGCACAGAAGCATTGACGATGTGATAGGTTTGGGAGAAATACGAAGCAGTAAGGTGTTCACCCGTTTACATCGCATTGTAATACCTTTTCATTTAAAAAAAATCAGTTGTCATTGCTTTGAAGGAAGTTAAGCACAGGGCATGCCGGAATTTGTTTAAAAGAATCTTAAAATTAATGAGTTTTATAAGACGGTCGACAACCACACATTCACCCTCCGATACTTCTCCTCGGTCTACACACAACACTCCCTTAATTGGCCTGCGAGGCCCATTTATTTAATACCCTTGGATTTTTCTCTGAGGCTACTTAAAAAAAGAAAACTTCAACATACCTCTGTGTAATGTAAAAGAGGTATGCTACTCTCACGAGTATCAATGAAAATGAGCTAGACGTTCAGAAAAGGTATTGCTGTTTGCGCACAGACGTGCATTTACATGAATGAAATCATACAAACATTTTAGAACATATGTTTGTCACCACAAATGTGCAGTGGTTGTATTTAGTGGTCAGTATGGGCAAGTTATTTACATACTTCCGCGTGGTTGATATTCTTTGCCTAAACTTTTGCCACACTGAAGAGCCAATAAATTGGTACAGTAATGTGTATTGAAATAAAGAGAGATGAAACCAGAATTCAGCATTCCGTTCACCAACGACTATATAAGACAACCACAATGTGACACAGTTTTTAGATCGGATACTTCTGCTACAATGGTAGAAACACTCTTTTTAAATTTAAATATTTCCACTGGCCACCAAAACCCTCAGACATGAATATTATTGAGCATATCTAGGATGCCTTCCAAAGTGCTGTTCAGAAGAGATCTCCACCCCCTCGTACACTTGAGTTCTACATTAAAAAATGTTTCAATTTTTTTAAAATGTTTCTTCATTTTAAAAAATACATCAGAAGTTCTAAAAACCGCGTCCTACACGCCACATATTAAAAAAGCGACTATGGTAACTTCTAAGCCAAATGCATGTAGTGTGGACAACATAATAAAGGGGTATTAAGCGATTGAATTTATTTTAGAGTATAAGATGTACGCAAATATTTTGTAGCCCCGAGCACTTAGCCACCCATCTTCTTCTCTGTTGGCGACCAAGTGTAAAGGAGGAATGCTTAGTTAGGTGAATGCAACTGTAAACTGAAGAATAATGGTTGAGATGTCTGAAAGGGATTGGAAATATTTTCCCTTCGGGTACCACGACAAAATTGCAAGCTGCAAATAATTTGATAGAGGGTATATGAACTCACCTCAGCGATTAGATTACGCTTAGACTCGATGTTATTTATATCAACCTGCTTGTGATTACGAACATTAACGCAAACATGAAAGAGTATGTGATGTGGCTCATTCAACGACACAAATTTTACTATAAGTGGTGACTAAAATATGCCTTCTAATATACAGATTAATACACGAATTACATTTTTAGTTGATATTAGTCTATTAATGCGCTGAAATAAAGACACTTAGAATAAAGTAAAAGTGTTTTACATATTTTATTTCAATTGGAATCAATATATACGCGTTATGACATCATTATGAAAGTCTTTTTGCGGATGAGTAGGTTGTTCATATGTTGCAAATACCATAAAGAAATAAATTAATTTAAAAAAGTATTTACCCTAATGACAACTTAACTTCCCTTGGTTTAACTCTCGTAGAGTTCAGTTTATTTGCTTAGTCCCACTTCTTATAAGCGTAATTCAAACACTAAAACATTTAATCTGTATTCATTAATCTACACAAAATACACATTGTGGAGATATTTATTTTAGTGATATTTTGCTTTGGAGACGGAAATTGGTTACTTACATTACGTGTTGGTTCAAGAAAGATATATGTATATGTATATGTATATACGTATATATATATATATATATATATATATATATATATATATATATATATATATATTGTCGTATGTATGTATTTATATTTTATTTATAAACATAGAAGTTCTTTAAAACGTTCTCTTTTTTGTTGTAACCCGTTATTTTGATATGTTCGAAGCTAACGTATTACCAGCGAGTGCAAAATGATAACGAGACTTCAAATGCTGGACTGTCGTGATTCCACCGCGCAAGCCAGGCCTAACGGGATCAAACGGATATAAATTTAAACTCACAGTCTTCTGTCACCAATTTTTTTGACGACTGTCTCAATATTTTTTGTCACACTCTCGTGAGCCTGAACATAGAACTTTCCTCGGGCATGTATATGGAACGAATATTGCTGATATAAACACAAATATGAATATTCGATTTTTCGATATGAAAAAGGTCAAGAATAAGAGTACACATTATTCACGAATAGTATATTTGTTTAAATATTTGGCCCAGAAAGTTGTCTCGCATACTCTGACATTATTGCGTGTACGTAATGCGCAATTAATGATCATATTACCTACAACTTGGGTCTCTAATTATATTTCGTAAATAGTTTTTGTTTTCTCCAATATATTATATTCATGAGATATCACTGTAGATAAAGGATCAAATCATTTTATATTCTACCTCATTTATAGTTACTTATATCTTCATTGTGAACACAATTTTTGACACGTTTTTATTGATTTAAAATTATTCAATTAGGAACAAGGAAAAGTTTAAATATTTCTCATGTTATGCCATTAATCGGAAAACAAAATTCAAAACAAACCTGAACAAATGTGAGAGGAAAAACTAAACCAATCCCTAAGCAGATTCTCTTTCTTCATAATATTTCCAGCGTCCTGCTCTTCAGTGATCAAGCCCTTCATGCAGGGAACGCCTTCTGTGCCCACTCTTCCTGTGCCTCCCCCCCCTGCACTTTGAGGTGACGTCAGGCGTCAGCGACACGCACCGCGCTCATTTGCAAGCGGCGCCGCGTTTGTTTCTGGGAAAGATCGAAGCTGCATTTAAAATGCAGAGCGCGAGTCCGCGCCCCTCGCCGCCCGCGCAGCCCGCCCGAACAGCGTCCTCGGGCCTCCGGGCGCTCTCGGCATGGCGCCGCCCCACCTCCTTCCCAGCGCTCGGTGGGACTTAGCAAATAGAATGATAATTAGTTATTGTAGATTTTAAAAAAGCGAATGAAAATGATACAGAATTCCTATACTAAAAAAATAGCAAATATAAATTGTGCATAATCTTATATATAAAAGACAATGTTTGTTTGTTTGTTTGTTTGTTTGTTTGTTTGTTTGTTGTTTGTTAGTTGAGACGTAATGCGCTGCCGTACCGTTCATCCAATTGCGATAAAACTTTGCCAACTTTTGCTTGCACTTCCAGAAAGAATATAGGCATAGTACGATGGGAATACATGCGTATATAGACACGCGGTGATCATGGATTTATACTGACTCAAGCGCCCTGAATAGGGCACTCTACGAATGACTCAGAGAAAGAGAAAGAGAGAGAGAGAGAGAGAGACAGAGACAGACAGAGACAGACAGAGAGACAGAGACAGACAGAGAGACAGAGACAGACAGAGACAGAGACAGACAGACAGAGAGAGAGAGAGACAGACAGAGAGAGAGACAGACAGAGAGAGAGACAGAGAGAGACAGAGAGAGAGAGACACACTCCGCTCTGCAAACATTTCAATGGATTAAAGGCTTTCTAACGGTATGAGTTTGATCTATGTCTTGGTTTCAACATAGTTGTCAAGTATCCTATAGTTAAAACGCTCTCCCGCAGGTTTGGACATGCATTCGCTATGACGCAGTATTAAAGAAATTTACTTGTCCGAGATAAATTTAAAGTAATAATTCCGGTCAATATTTTACAATCGCAGGGGCAGAAAATGCTGAAAAGACGCGTTGGCCACTTCAAACGCACGTGTTTCTCAGTCTGTCTGCCGAATTGAAGTGCGCATTTTTTCAACAATGTCAGATTTGACTCTCACACATTTTTCGAGGAAATGTCTTATCCAGTTGAATGCATACGGGGCAATGCTCCCACATTGCCCTCGCCGAAACTGCGTCAGCGTTGCGCCTGACGCCTCTGGGACCTCCCGGCCAGCGAGGGATTTCCAGCATCCGCCTCTCCCGCCAACTGACATTATAACGAGATTTACATATTAGCTGAAGGGACAATAAACGGAGAAGTACTTAATACTTCATCATAAGAAACATTTGTCGTGCAGTGCCTTGTTCAAATTGCAAGTGTATATATAGAGTGTTCGGGGACGAATCAACGAAACTTCGAAAATAAGCTCTTAAGTCAACTTTAAGTATGGTTAGTCTAATAAATCCCTTCGAGATTTAGAATCACTAAGCCGCAATAAGTACTCAAAATTTGGTTTGGAAAAATACTTTCTATGCAAAAAGTTGCTTTTCAGAAATATATATGCACTTGAGCAGCTTGAGGAACATTATTGTGTATTAAGTGTATGTTTATTTACGGAATAAATTGTTTATTATTTACAAAAGAAATTAATATATTTGTTTACAAAGAAATATTAACACAGAAATTTAAAAAAAATGAGATTTAATTTGGGTGCTATTTTATTTCTTTGTTAATTTGTTCGGTAACGCATAATACATGTACGTTACATATTGCCAAATAAAATTAATTAATTAAAATCGATACTTAAGTTTTAAGTTAAGTTCAAAGTAAAATATTTTCTTCTTCGTAACTTTCTATACAATTAGTCTGTACTGTTTATCATAAAGGAAAATAATATTTATTTTAACAATGGCATGTAATGAATTGAAATGCTCTCTGTATACTTTTAGAAAAGTAAATTTACCTTTATAAAGTAATAATATTCAGTTTATGGTTCAGTGAACATCATTATCGAGGGTTTTCGTCCAGCTTACCTGATCCATTGTGTAGCCTCTAGTTTGCTTCTAAAATAGATGTAGCTTCACTAGGCGCAAACTTTTGTTGAGAGAGCGTAGGCTTCCGCCGCCGAAGTTAGTATTTATTTGGCTATCAGGGAGACCCCGTGTCCAGGGCACAGGTGCCAACGTTTTGGTTGCCATTCTGCGATCAGGGCGTAGTAATAACTACGCCCTGATGAAGGTCGCAGGATGGCGAACACGGCGCTTTCCGGATAGCCAAGTAAATATAAGATTTTTTTTGAGTTATCCTTTTGTCAGTTATGATATAAAATCAAATATTTACTTCCTTTACTAATGCAAATACGTTTTTAATAACATGGAAGCGAGCATTTCTAGTCTTCAAATTATTCTATCCTCATACAGTTGTTTCCTGTATTCACTCAACGTGAAGTAAAAGGTTGGGGATGGGATTTTAAATCGCATCGGAACGTCTGCAGATTATACTTCTCTCCCATACGTCACATAGTTATATCTGTTTTGGGGCGAAAAGAAATCAAATCAAATCAGGGACTTCATTTCATTCACATTCATATGTTTAGTAACAACAAAACATGTGTTGGCCTAGTATGAATGATGACCTATTACAAGGAAGAGCGTTGTTACTTTGCAGTTGTTTCTCGCATGATTATGGTTGGGGGAAAAGGGCTGAATTATAGTACAGACGATTAGCGATTTTACGTTCGATTTTCAATCACAACTCCTCTTAAATATATTCAAATCTATTCCTCTCTCAAGATGAACTTGCACATCCTCTGCATGGATTTCAGCTTCTCCAGCCTCATTAAACAAATTGCATATCTTCAATAGAAAAATTTAAAAATAACAGTAAATGTCCCTGGTTTGTCTGCTGTAAGACACACCAGAACGCCCTTGCAAGAGAACCTGTTACTTCATTTATTACGAAACTGGTTCATAAATTGTACTATAATATAATTCACATAAAAGCGGGAGTCACTTGTGAAATAGGAACTGATCATCCCCCACACTCCCTCCTACTAAACAGACTCCCATTTCACATTCTTGCTCTTTTCAGATTAGGTACTCGTAAGAATGTACTATTTCCTGTTTTTACTCTCATCTACCTATGATATTCTAAATCCTTGTCATCACTCTCCAACAATTGTTTCCAGAAGTACTCTATCAATAACCTTGGTTGCAGGTTTCAGCTAAAAAATAGTATCAGTAAGGTGACAAATTATCCCCTTCACACTTTGCTGGTACAAAATTAATCGGTCAATTAATTGAAAGAAAACACGACTAATCGTTAAAATCATTAAAAAGTCATAAAAAATAAAAAATGACCGTTCAGTAAATTCAAATTGACTGGAATAAAGGAAAATAACATACACTCTCTATACAAAACATTTTCCGTTCTTTAAAAAGTCAACTTTGAGATTGTCAAGGTAGTGAACAAATAAGTAATGCGCATATATTGAAGATTGAAAGATCACCCTATTTGTCACCAATTACCTCTCTAGTTGTTTTTTTTTGTAAAATTTTAATTTATTCTTTCTATAGTTAAAGTGTATGGAAAATGTATTCAATACAAGATACATTGATTTTGTTTAATGCTAATGTGAATTCAACGTAAGGATGTTCCGTGTAGTTCTAAAATTGTCACAGGTAATTACTTGCTAAGTGACACGTCTAGGATGTATATCTGAAAATTGAATTGTATCCGAGGACTGTATAGTAAAACCTAAGGATGAATATATTCGAATACGTTATATGCTACATGCTATGTGAAACGTCAAATTAGGAGTTTAAATCCTATCATTTCTATATTAAAGATTGTGTGACATTGGAATCTTAACATCAAATGACGTTAAAGTGATTGGTGTATTAATATAAAACATTTATGTGCGCAGAGTTTTGTAATAGATTTTACAAAGGTTACAAATATGTACTGTGTTCGCTACTAGATATAATTGTTTCTTTAAATGTTCAACCTTTACCGTTATATCCATTGTCAATTTACACGTAAATTATATCAATTCTCCTCGCTTATTACCTGAAGATTATCAGTCCCCATTAAGTTAATCATTATTAAACTTGGAAAGAGCATTACACGAGTTTGCCTACATACATGAAACGGAGCTACGCCATTATCAACCCAGTCTCATTTTGGCGAGCAAGGAAGACTGCCAGCCCGAGTACTTACAACCAACGGTTTCGTCGCCTACAAAGTTTCGACCCAATCGATTGTGCTTTCTGTTCAGTGGGCGTCGTTTCCAGAAGTTCTCCAAGTAAAACGAAGGGGGAAGAGCAATTGTGAGCTAACAAGAATGGTCGTCGTATTGTTCTCGAAGTTTCTCCATGAATTAAACTGAATATCGTACAGAATCTGTTAGAGACATCCAGGCGCGCCTACAGTTCGAGGTGTTCTCATTCGGGTGTTAGAACCTTCTCAGATTAATTGTTTTTGTACTTACATTTTGTGTAAAAGAAATCAGAATGTTTTTGAAAATTTTTGGTTCATTTTCAACGAATGAATAAATCCAGCTCGTGCTTCAGGTATGTCATTATTGCTGGATAATTCAACTACACATGAAGTTTAGAACTGTTGCTGTCGGCAATGCAGTGAAAATCGTTCTGAGAACTGAAAAATGAATATAATAATAATAATAATAATAGTAATAATAATAATAATAATGATAGTAGTAGTAAAAGTAATAAAATAGTATTAATACTCATAAATGCATTATGCTTCAGGTCATAATGCCTAACCTTCTGGCCTCTCGGACAAAATCGTCAAAACCGTACCCCATAACCCAAATAAAACATTTTGTGTATTAAAATAGTACGTTTGCACTTTTTTTAACTTAGAGTTTTCGTTATGTCATTTAAAGATCTGTGACGTTTATTGGCGAAGATGTTTCAACTCATTATTTTCCATTTAATTCATAATGGGTATTTATAATACATCTTGGTTGCATTTAAGAATCTCAAATACAAAACACACACACCCTGTGAAACGTATTTTTGAATTGATTTTGGTGTCATATATCAATTTTACCATTTTCGTTTAGTTTTTGAAAAGGAAATCTTGGTAAATTACTCTTGATGATGCGGCCTTCAAATATACCTCTCGGTACGTTTCTTAAAATGGAAAATCGGTATCACTGCTTTGTTTAAATTTGAAGTTTTTAAATGTATTTACCACCTAAAATCTAATTTTGAGCAATAAAAATTAATCTTTTTAGATTTACTAGTGGCTAATATAATTGTGTAACTATTCACGAGCGTGTAAATCACATAATTAAGTAACTGAACATTTTAGTCATGAGTAATAAATTTGTCGTATGAAATCGCCTTTGTCATATTTTGGGATATTTTTTATCTGGTGTTTACATGATCAATGGTACTTTATTGACTTCGGCTGTACCCTTTATCACACTGGATATAATGAATAATTTTCTCTACTCCCTGAAGCTTTTTTTCATAAGATATAATAATGTACCATTTAATCTATTCCGAATATCTGGCTTATAAAAGCGACTTATAAAGGCGACTTATAAAAGCGACTCATAAAGGCAGCTTATAAAAGCAATCAGATACATAAAAAATATATGTAATAATGAATTCTGACTCAATAGCGAAGTGGGTATCAAAACTCGGTCAACTTCCAATATTGGATTCACGGGTGCGAATTACGTCTTTGGCATGAAGGTTTTTGCCTATTTTCTGTTCTGTATGTTTACACTCGCGTTAATGACCATAGTTGATGAAACTACGAAGATATATCTCCCCTGTATATGAATATTTTTTTGCCAATAATTAGATATCTAGTTCAAGTTAAATCGCTGTTTGAAGGGGAGTTCTTGCGGCCGGCTGCTCCGATCGGTAGTTTTTCGTGGTTTCTCCGATCAACATCAGGCGGATGCCGGAGAAGTACCGTACCAAACGGGCCTCGGCATGAACACGATTTTTCCTACCTCTTCCTCACATACACATCACTTACACTACTGTATACTTTCCTTCCTCTTCCTACCTCTTACTTACTTACATATCGCATACACTACTGTATCACACTTGTCAATAGGTTTGAGCTTGTCCCGGCTGGGGTGGTGTCCCGCTAGTGGGAGATTATTAGTTGGGTAAATTCTTGCAGGTCAACGTATGTAGGCGCCGGATCTCGTCAGCTGGTGAGGGAAGATCACCTTCACCTCCGCGATGAAACATGTAATACACTTATAGGACTAATGACCTTAGTAGTTGACGCGCCCGGAATCATAAAATCAAAATCATCAACCATTTCAAAAAGAGACGCTGTATAGACATGCTGCTGGTCCAATGAGTTATTATTAAACATTGTAACCCCAAACATAAAAAAGGCTATGAAATGGATCAAAAGAAACTACGCAACTATTGATTGAAATTGAAGGTTTTAGTTTTTTGTTTGAGTCTCTTTACTTCTGAAACGTTTCAGCAAAATATACCAAAACAATGAGGTATATTACTGATTTTTAGTGCGCCCAAAAATTGAAAGGAAATTGTGCAACCTCGGTCGGGTGACAGGTGTCTTTGGTATCGTTAGATATTCTGGAAAATGCAAAAACAGTGAAACATAATTCAACTTGAACGGCAAAATTCAACTATTTATGTTATTCCGACGTTTTGATATTGGGCTCATCCGCTGAATTCTCATACTCAGTTTGTCACTGCTTGCGATATATCTGAAATTCCGCGGAATGGGTCTTTTCAAATCTCCCCATTATATATTTGCCATTCAAGTGTTACGTTATGGATCAGTGATATTTTTATAATCCTGATATGAAAAGAACAGTTGTATATTAGTATATTATATTATTGCAATTTTGCTGCTGGAAGTCACTAGTTCTAAATTAAAATTTAAAAATATGACGGAAAAATGAGGGTTAAGTCCAATCCTCTCGTTCGGTTGAAGAGTTCCCGACCCACCGTTGTGCCGCCCCAGGGCGCGCCCCACCGAGGAGTTTGCACCCTGCCCCCAGCGACCGCCCCGGGCCGCCAGGGGAACAGGGCGGCGCCCCGTACTCTGCAACGGCGCCCGGCACCAACTTCGGCCCGAGTTGGCGGTGTCCGCGGTGAAGAGGCGGGCCCTATGGACCGTCCCTCCTCCCCCGACTCTGTCTACCACCCCTGACTATGCACCTCGTCCCTCATTCCCCGCCCGTTACCTCCGCCACCCATTCC
>BOPP01000018.1:8980659-8991924 GCA_017312745.1 Gryllus bimaculatus | reverse complement strand
ATTATTATTATTAAAATATTACAAATAACAACGTATTTGTTTTCGCCCGGAAAGCTTCCAAGCTCTGAGGATGATCGCTTACGCGAGCAAAACAAATCTTAGCAATATGATAATATCAGACATACATCTTTTAATTTACCGTATTTAAGGGATTGATCCTGTTTGCTCCGGACCTAAGTCAAACTCCCAGCCATCTACATCATGAAATACGATGCAGCAGAAAAAAAAAAAAAAAACAAACCCAAAACTGGCCCGAATTTTAAAAAATTTTTTTTAATTTTAATTTTAAAATTATTAAATTATAAAATAAAAATTTAAAAAAATTATTATTATTATTATTATGATTATTATTATATTATTATTATTATTATTATTGTTTAATTGATGATGAATGATGTAGCGCACGTGGGGAGAGTACAACGTATCAATAAAAACAAGCAAAAACAAGTATAAATTCAGAGAGATAAATGAATAGTAAACAAAAACAACAACAGATAATTTTTAAATCTACGATCGATTTACGATCACATAATAGAAATAATATAGTTCACTGTCTGTTATTAGAGACATATATTCAACCTCGAAGTTCACTTCGGTAAAAAAGTGAGAATTATTTTAACCGGTGTTGCCCTTTTGGTATACCCCTTCGCCGGCTCACTTGCAATCCCACGTTTTGTCCCTCCCGACGCCCCCACGCGCGCACAGGGGCTTCGTGTAGTCTATCCCTCTTCCTCGAACCGGAACGCTTCAACTTTAATTGCGGACATAAATATTTGGCCTGGCGAGGAGAAGCAGGGAAGCTTGATGCTTTCCCAGACAACATTTCACCCAAGCTAGACGGAGGGCGAAAGTGTATTAAAATTCAACATTTTTATTAGGGTGTTACAGACTTTATTGCTTACTACGTTTTTATGATGAAAATAGTTTTCCGTGTAGTGGCATAAACATTAAATTACCAAATGCGACGAAAGTACTGACAGAATAAGTTTTGTGAAAAACACTTATGCAATGTTAAATTCTGTAAAACTTATTGAACGTTAAACACGTGTGTGTGGTTGTGTGTGTGACGTATTAAGGGAGATGTGAAATCAGTGCAGGTTTTCTTCAGCTCCGGAATCCTACTGTATGCGCATCCGCGCGTCCGTGTCGTGCGAGCGCGTGCAGACGCCGGTACTCACCTGGTACCCCACCTCTCACACGGCGCCAGCCGCACATGATGACAACAGCGTGGACCGTACCGTTTGGCTATAGACGGCACAGACACACACATATCGGCCTCGCGTAACTCAGGCGATGTAGCCATAGGGCTACTAATATAAGGGCTGGAGACCACGCTCGTACGAGGAAATGAGATAGGCCGAAAATGAATAGAAAAGCGAAATGGCTTAAATATTAAAATTTATTCTAAAAATAGTGCCTCTTGATTAAATAAAATGTACACTACAATCTAAGTGAGGACATGAAAACAAAACTAATTGTAAAAACTACTATATACAGAATGCGTGCCGGGCACGAGCAATGAATTGCTACAAAAGGTATTACAGAAAACTAAAATAAAAACTTAATCAGTAACTTTTATAATGACAGAATTATTCTAATTGACACAAAAATGGCTAATCGCAATAACTGATCCTTGATGATGATGAAAATAGTTTCAGTCCAATTAAATGTCGATTAATGTCCTATTGCAAGGTATGAACATGGAGACGCTTAGCTCAGCTTAGACGCAGAAACAGGTACCTGCTATTTGAAGGCGCTGAGCTCGGTCCCCATGTCTCGCTTGCGCGGAGGTTGCTGAACACGTACAGTGCGCCTCTGAGCGAATGCTGCAAGCCCCCGGACGCGATGACGCAGGCAATGCGCGCTGTCGTGGTTCCCCCCAGTTTTTAAAAAATTTTGGTTGGGGGGGGGGTTGGGGGGGGGGAACCCCCAAAAAAATCGACTCAACCCTGATAAATGCCGAGATGGGCAGCCCTCGGTGTCGACCATCGGCTAATGTGGGCAGTCTGAGGCCGCAGAATGATGCGACATGTGTCAGGAGCGGAGCAGAACCAGTGACAAGACGCGTGGCTCACGTGCCTGCGCCTTCACATGATTTTCACCTATCTCTCCATGATGTCTGTGTGTCTCTGCCTGGGCCGCGGTTGTGCGCACGGAATATATAGATCTCCGCCCTCCCTGGATCGGGGGTGGCTACAACGAGGCGTGGCGGGGGGGTGTGTGCTCCGGGCCGCCGTGGGAAAAAGCTGCCGAAACCTCAGAGACCACCAGCGGGGATGCGCGGTGCCACTTATGCCGAGCAAGCTGGCTGGGGGTGGTCGCATTCGCGGAAAGGCGCAAATGGGTGTCATAAACCGAAAGCATTGCGACAAGGGCGGCGTCAGTGCCTAAGAGGGTGGCAAAAGCGGCGGCGCGGTGACAAAGAGACGGATTTGCGGGCCTTCGCTGTCCGGCGGCCGAGCGAAGAGGGGAGGGGGCGGCCAAAGGCCCGGCGGCCGAGCGAAGAGGGGAGGGGGCGGCGCAGGTGGTGTCAAACCACGTGCGTGCGTAAACACCTACCTCATATACTTTATTGAGACGAGTAAGGAATATACATAAAGACGAGTGCTTGGACAAGAATTGTTAAGAAAATATTGCTCCTGTGTATTAAAAACTATTTGCAAAGGCAAATATGCTACAGAATTTGGATGGGATCACTTATCGTGTCGTACGTGAAGAAATAGACCTAATGTCAGGTCTGCTCAATGCCTTCTTCCGCGAGCATTCCGCATTAAAAAGGTGGACGTCTCCCTGCGAGAGTAACGAAAGAGCAAGTAGTGTGGGGGAATATGTTGTTAATATAATGACATATATTATAATAATAATACTGATAAGTAACGACATATATGTGCATTTATTATATCAACAATAGAGACGGGAAAAACGCATTGTATTATGGATATTTCACACTGTATTTTTTCGCAGTCTTGAAGGGGCGAACGCACCCCGTAGTTGGGTATAAAATCTTTAGGAATGTCTCCGACTAGGCTGGAAACCATCGGTACACCGCACATTCTCGATTGTTCTCTGTATGGGCGGAGCGTGCTCTGTGCACAGTTTGTTGGTAGTGTCAATGTCTTTGGCTTGAGAGAACCGTCATGAGCTCTCGTAGCAAGAGAAAATAATTTAATACAGAATATTAATTAGTTTTAGTGATGAAAATAATTTGGTGTGGAGTTTCATCCAGAACTAAATACAAATCGCAAGTAATATTAGGCTGCTGGGATTTGAAATGAGTTCGTAAGTATCAGTACCACCATTGACGTCTCCGCCTCCGCCTCCGCCCTCGCCCTCGCGCTCGCCCTCGCTCTCGCAGTCACTCTCGCCGTCATCGTCGCCCTCGCCGTCATCGTCGCCCGTTGCCCCTACTCCCTCAGCCATTCACATTACCACCTCCATCGCCAATGCTATCGCCATCACCGCCCCTGCCACCGCCCACGCGGCTGTCCCCAGGGCCGCCTCACCGCCGCCCGGCCCGGCGCGGCGCCTAAGCCCCAGCTTTGCGCCAGCTTGGCTCGCGGGGCGGAACGACTCGTGTCGCCCCGGCGCCTAATACCTTATTAGCATGTCCATCGATCCCAGGCGAGGGGAAAGAACCGCAAGAGGGTCCTCTCCCGGATAGCACCCCACGCCTCGCAGTGACCTGCGTGCACGCGAACGTGGAATGAAGCACTTGGCGCCCGGGGCGGCCGTGGCCGCGAAGCTGCTGCTGGATTTCCGCGCGAAAGCACTCATTATTAACTCCAAGTTTGAGTAGCACAAAGAGAATGGGCAACTCGCTGCGTCTTGCATGGTAATGGAATATTTTGGAAGGGTTGGCAATGGACGCGCCCACAACTCGGGTGAAAGACACGTTAATGTGGCGCGGACACGGCGCGTTTCTAATGATGTCAGGACATTGTATTGACGAGGTGGAGCGGGAAGATTAGATAGCAGTAGCTCAATATTGATTTTTTTTAAAATACTGCCTTAAATGATATTGAGTTTGAGATAACATAGTATTATTGATTTGGTATTCATAAACGTCTTGTGTTATTCTTCCTGTTTCCGGAAATGGTAATTTTGATAAACCTTATATTTTTGTTCTCGCGAAGACCAAATGGAAAATATGCAAACTTAAAGTCTTAAAGTGACGTTTTGTGAGGGAAATTAATGGGTAATAATATACTATCAATTCGAACCTGTGGTTCGAATTGATAGTATAATTTCGTAATAGACGATTGTAATACAGGGACGGTTACTGACATTTTTTTAATAAGAGCTTCTATAATGCTGCCACGGAATCCAGATCGACAACAAAAAAGTGGCTTTAGCACTACAGTCCATGGAAACTGCGGGCAAACAGGTCCTGGAACGCCCGCAGTATTTCAACCTCGGTTCTGAGAAGATAAACTGCATAAACGGAAGGGGACAACGTTGTTACAACGCAACGTCCGTGCTTGTCTCAAACTGTTCTGCCTTCAGTCAAAGAAGAATATGACACATTTTCATATTACTAATTACCGATTGATGCGTGCGAGAGAATTAATATTTCTAGCCAAGAAAGACATTTTTTCTGCTGGTTTTGTTTGCAGAATTTTCAGTACGATTTCTATCAGCTGGTTCTACACTCGGCAAACACGAAAAGAGATCGTGATTTCATAGACAAATTAATTCATAAATAGAAAAGCACCGAATTTACACAATTCAATTGCTTTTTTATTTCTGTGTTATTTTTTTGGGAACAAATATATTCATTTCTTTTGTAAGTAATAAACAATTTACATGTTTCTGAAATGTTTATATGTTTCTGAAATCCAAAATTTTGCATTTACAGCCTTTTCTGAAGTCAATATTTGAGTGCTTATTGCGGCTCAGCCATTCGAAATCTCGATGGAGTTTATTAGGTTGTGTGATTTAAATTAACTTAAATTCTTGTATTCAAAATTTCCTTGTTTACTCCGTGTATATATTGCAATGATGTAAATAGGTGGATTGCCATTTACTGAAACACGATATTAAAACAAGTAACTTTCTTTTGTAATGAATTATTGAACTGTTCAGTTAAATGTTAACTATAGCTAAAATTGACTATGAGTTGTGAAACAAATTAAACAACAAAATGTCCATTCACACACAACAGAAAATTACCTTTACTGTTCAATGCAATTCTCGTATTTCTCAATCCTCTTTTGAAGAACTACGTTTACATTTATTGTTCAGGTTTCTGTAATATTTGGCCTTGGCTAACAGCGTCCGACGTCCTTTCAATTACTCTCGGGTAAAAATGACCTTTAGTGCATGCAACTATACTACCTTTCGAAACAACTGCTCTGTGTTCATACCTCCAAATTTATGATTTCTGCCTCTGTGCCTATAGCTTCCAAAGTAATAAGGTAATTTAAAAAAAACTTGTGGGCTCTGCGATAACTCGCAACACCGTTCTTCGTTGTCCGTTCTTCCTTTGCAGCGTGTCCGTCGGGCTGGCTTCTCATGAGTCCGCTATCCGGCGAGGTCTAATGAATCCAAAGTATCTGCTTATGTACAATGGCAGCACACGCATCCACTCTCCTGATGAAAACATTTTCCTGTTTTCCGTAGTGGCCAAGTCCTATCTAATGATTTCTCATTTAGTACATTTAGATAATATTTTGTGCCTCTGATGTCCTCCTCATTCCATCCATGACTATTTTTCAAATATTGCTAATCTTGCGATTTTTAAAATGTATTTTTATTTATTGATGTTAAACTTTTACTCATATTTCAACTATTTATTGTTAAAATGACGGGAAGGGATCCTGGAACTCAAGAAAACGTGCGCAGATAATCTTTTCCCCTTACGTCACTAACAGTTTTACTGGTTTTTTGACTGAACAAATTTAAATATAAATCTTATCTTTTTCTTGACGTCCAGTGACAAAATGGCCGAATTTTTCTTTATTTCTACCTAAATTTATTCGAAAGGGCTCGAAAATTTGCGATTCGGTTCTTCCTTTCAGACGTGGAATATTGTGGTAACTGTTTATTTGCATTGCCCCCTATCCATCACACGCTGATGCAAAACAGTGAGTAGAGGTGCGAATTCAAAATTCTAGCAACATGATGTAATCGCGTTAGCGAGCTGTTGCAATACTGATAGGTAAAACTAGAAATCAAACGAAATTGACGTACGTCACTTTGGAAAAAGGTCTTCCATTCTTGTTGATCTATATGAATTTTGTGATAAACGAAACGGGCTTACAGTAAACTATATATACATATATTTTCCCGTATTTGTTGACCCATTCTATTCTTGAATTTTACTGCTGTACGATCTGTTGTGAAGAGTAAAATTTAACAAGAAGTTTCGTTTTATTTGTGACCATGTTGCGCGGATGTCATTCCCATTGTCCAATGCAACAGTTCCGAGAAAAATCGATGCTTTCTCGATTAAGCGGTTGATCGACTACAAAAATGTAGGTACATTTAATCTCTTTCATTTCATTTCAGATGAAGTTGAATGAAAATGGATGTTTTTGGGTAAAGACAAGATCAGCAGTATACAATGGTTTTGCTTATAACACAACATTTTGCAGTGCCTACGTGGCTAAATTATTAGTTAGAGAAAAAAGGTTAATGACATTAAATTTACGTCAATTTTTCTTATTCTATTTCGTATAATATCACCATTTACGAAAAATAGTTGTATTTGAGTTACTTTAATAAACGCTAAAAGTTTCTGGCTGAAAAACATTTGTTTCCCATCATAACTCGTGTTGGCACACCTGGTACTCCTGTTCAGTGACGCCAAAAACAGAAACCAAATATCAAAACTACACAAAATTTTTCGGTTTTCGCATTTTGAGCACCATTTGACTGGACTATTAATCCAGTCCATTAATTACAAAGCGCGGGATACATTCATGTCAACTGCAAACAAAAACGTTCAAAAGAAAACTTTAAATTTTTTTATCGTGCCAGTATTGCACGTCAGGGGCGATATTGTCAATTTATGAATAACCGTGATATATCTTCCCTTTTTTAAATCAACAACGTGCGGCTTACTTAACTTCAATAAATCAATAATATTGTGCCTTAAACAACATTTTCTGATTAGGTACTAACGTTTAAATTTAATTAATATTAAAGAAATATTTAAATAACTCTCTTTGACATCTTCCCCTCTTCATAAAAAAGAACGTGCCAAACCCATGATTATTAGTGAGTTTTCTGTCGTCGTATGTTCTGTTTTCTGTAATGTGTTTCCATTTACTACTTATATTTTTGGTGGAGTGGACGATCAAAAAACAGTATTTCCATAGAAAAATACAAATTTACTACGTAATACTAAAGTTAATTCATTAATGGGGAGTTGTACAGCCTATCTCTGTAATGTTAATTGTGTTGTGGTTATGTACCCTAATCTCTAAAACTATTTTACGAAGCTCTTTGAAATTTTACACACTGTTTTATAGCAATGTTCTGATTACGCAATTTGCTTCATAACAATTCAACATCATTTACATTTTTAATAATTGTTTGCCCAACCATATTTTTAAACATTTTAAAAATCTAAACTCAATATCTGAGTTTTGCAGAATTAAATTCTTCTATAAAAACAACAAATCATGGCAAATACATGATAAATACGTTGTGAAAATTTCACATAAGTATGTGCTATAGTTTCTGAGAAAAATTACACGAAGACTGACTTTCTTCTGAAATGCAGAATTTGTGACAACAATACTCTAAGACATTCCTGGTGCATATTGTGGCTCTTCAGCATCTTCTTCATCATTCTCTGAAATTTGTATGTTTGTTCCTGAAATTTTACTGCTTTTCAACATTTTTTTATATCCCTTCTGCCTTTTGGCCATACCAAGTACTAGTTTAGTGTCGTAGTGTCTTGTAGTAACCAAGATACAACAAGACACTTGGCTAGTCTAGACATTTAAAAGGTATTTTCAAGCCCTTAGTAACAAGAAATCTCGAAAATGTATATTGCACTACGTTATGTGAATATTAAAAATTCAAAATAACACAAAAAACGATACACAAACATTTTGGTCCTGTGATATCTACAACCTCCACTTAAGTACACCATTAAATACTTAAACCTTTTTAATTTTATAATTATTTAGATATTTAATGCAAACATTGTAGGAAAATGAAATGGGGGGAACTTGACGAATCTGCTCATTTATCTATCTCTTATTAGCTCTTGTGTGTTATTTATCTCTTCCTACATTACCATAACTTTATTTTAAAGAATTACAAAAATAATGATGTAATTGAATTTTGATGCCTTTGTTATTAATACTTTTTAGTAGATACTTAATTATTAACCTGATTAATATTTTATTTGATTACACAGTGTTTGTATTGAATGCGGCATTCGCTTAAGAGCGCAAAAGTCTGCGTTGTAGGTTCCTTTCGGATCATTTACAACAAAACACACGCAGCGTAATCCTGGCATTACAATGAAATTACTGGCACGATTGCAATTCAACAAAACCTACAAACAGCACTCGCTTAATCCCGTCATCTGCGCTGTGTTTAGCAGCCCGCGGGACGTTGAACTGTTCCGGTGCGCCCTCCAACGCACACGTGTGGGCCTGGAATCCTCTTGCCTTGCGAAGCGCTCCGGCCGGATGCGTATCGACGAAGCTGCTGAAACTCTCCGGCGTTGGGTGAAACATTAATTTCGTCTTTTTACGAGAATTTCCATTTTTACCGCCTGTTTGTTTAATCGTTGGATAAAATATACAGTTATATTACAGACAATTCAATTTTTACTGATGGTTAAAGCTGTTATTTGAAAAATTCAATATCAAAAATGAGAAAAAACAGTAAAATATTTTATTATGAAAATGGTGTCATAAAATATTTTACAGTTTCTTCTACGCTTTTAGTGGTTAAATTGTTTAAAAACAAATTTAACCAATTATCAAAAGTGGTATGTCTTTAATATAATTTTTCTTTCTCTTTTTTAATGCTGAACGTTTTTGAACATAAAATTTAATCATTAATCAAAAGTGTAATACAATTGTGTCCATTTCTTCAACACTGAATTTGTCAAAATGGTAATTTTGTTCTCAACAAATTTCATACGGACAGTGATTCCGCTGCAAGTGCGAAATCGAACTAATATCCTGAACTTTAAGTCGACACTACACGCGCCTTATTCTGTACCGTCAGTGCACGCACCTGGTCTCACAGACTCTTCTGCTCGCACTTCGCTTATTTCAATTTCCTCTTATAATTTCGATCAAGACAGTGTTCCAGAAAAAAGACGGATATTATTTTCAATAACGAGATATATTTTAAAATAATTGATTACAGTATATAATTGTTTGTATTCAAATGAAGGAAACTGAAAAAATGGCATAGGCTGAAATACTATTTTCAATATATTTGATATATTTTATATAGATGACAATTTTCCTTCATTGCGTTCTTTACAAACTGTTAGTTAATGCTCCAAACAAATAAACGGTTTGCATATTTGACACAATTTTTGTAAGCCGCGTAACGTACTGAACGAAGGTCGTTGCACGAGGGCACGCAGGTGGTCTCTAAGGCCCGTGCAACGTTTTGTATCGCTGCTAGAAATGATACAAATACTTTCTGGAAGAGGTGTGACTTACACCTATTGTAGGAAAAGGTACCTGCAGGCAGTGTCAGAGGCGGCCCAACTGCAATCATAATACCAGAGTAAATATTTTCCGGGTCTCGCAGGCCATCAGCGTACACTGCCAGGTTAATGCTGAAGTGTGACCCAGGCCGACATTCAGTGGTCAACAATTTAATCAATAGAAATCAATGCCTTCTTTACCCTCACATATTTTCTTCAGCAAAGGTTTTTCTATTTGTTATTCACATAATTATGGTTGATTCATGAAGCAAATGAAGAGAAAATCCCTTGCCTTTTTTCTGAGTTTTTATGCACTTTTCTGTTTCCACATTCAAAACGTCACGTACACTTTTTCTTTAATACATTTTTAATTATTAAATTAGGGTAAAAATATTATTTTTAGTTTCACCGAAGAAGACGTACGTTTTGTACTTTAGTGTACACAGTTTTAGGTATACATGTGTAGTGAATTGGTCCGTGTGTGAGTACTAGATTGAAAATGATGACTCACAATTTTTTTGTCTATATTATTATTTTCATTTTTTCAATGTGTGCAAATGCCGTCAAATTGATAATTAATTATATTGATCATTCGTAGCGTTTGAAAAAAGTTTCATTTTCTTTCTCTAATATTGAATTCTGATAAATTTCATTGTATATAAAATTAATGTTATTTTCCAGTTTCTACAACTGTAAACTATAGTGGGAGTGAGAATGAATGTTCTTCATTCTTCAGAATAAATGAACAAAGGGGAAAACAAGTTTTCCTCAGAGTATTTTTACGTCTAACGGTGTTCAAAATGAATGAATATGAGAGTTGTATGAGAGAGGGGTGTGAACAAAAAAGCAACAGGCTCTTTTGTTGGAAGTTTTTAATGACCAGAACTCTGTTAATTTATTTCAGTAATAAGAGCGATAGCAGAACTGAAAAATGAAACACATCTCACACAAAGAGTTCTCTTGTGACAAGGAAAGGTCGAGCTGAGTGATGCGGGTCGTCGAAGCTTTGTTGAGAGCGAAATCGAAGACTGCGACAGCACGAAACCTAGCATGCTGGTAATTAATGTAAATGTCACACCACCAGAATGTTAAATGAAATAACTTTGAGCTCTTTAACGTCTGGTAGTTGTTGAATACAATTAACAAATTCACAGATTTGAAATGAAAGTTGTAAAAACAGTTATGATTAACTGAAAGTTAAATCAGCGAATAAATCAGATAGGAACAGAAGGTGACGTAACTAATAACGGTGACACATAGGAACAAAATTAGCGAAAAGAGGGAACCTCCTGATATTATGAGCCCCTAGAAGTTTTGCTTAGCGAAGCGTCAATTACGCCTTGGCATCTCGACGCATCATGCAGCAATTACTCCGTTTCCCTCCCTAAGCTTTCTTGAAATTTCGGCTTAGGGCTACGCACTGGCAGCGGGTACGCCCCTTCGCCCCTTCGCCCCTTCGACCCCCACACTTAACAGCGGGTGGGAGGGACCGCAAGGGCGGGTGGAGAAGTGCCTTTTGTGGCTGACTTCCCGGCGGAGCGACCTGCACGGGCGGCGGGCGTGCGGAAAGTACACATCACCGCCCACCCGCTCTCCCACCCGCTGCTGTCTCCGCCCACGCCTGCCCCTCCCCA
>BOPP01000018.1:8924646-8950692 GCA_017312745.1 Gryllus bimaculatus | reverse complement strand
GGGCGCGGGTGGCATCCGCGGCGCCGCGACGTCACGCGGACGGCTCGCGGTGGCGCGCCCGCCCGGGCAGCTGGAGGTCGGGCCATTGATGATCCTTACTCCTAGCAATAATCATCTTTGCTACCGGGTTAGGTGGCTCAGGGCATTTACTGATGTCACTGCACCTGCCACTGACCGGCAGGTACTAGGGGTCGAAATCGAAGAGGATTTTCGACACTAGCTCGATAGCTTGGTGGAATTTTGCTTCTATCTGGACGAGAATTCCAACTACCGGATGCCCTGGTCGGGACTTTGCGTGGTTTCTCCGTACGCCAGGCGAATGCGAATCAATCAATCGTCATTGTTATTGGTTGATATGCAGCGCAGAGAGTTTGTGATTATGGTTTGGATTGAGATATTTTAGGAATAGTGTTAAACGTCAACTCGAAAAAAAGTTGTTAATCGAAACAGTTATTGAAACAGGATGATTCGCTTGACACACACAATATAACTCATCACTTGTTCTGAATATTGCAGTGATCAAAAATGCTGTGAAACATTTTGACGCGCCAGTTATAGTCTACAATTGTTCTCTGTCCATTGGGCAGAGACTACAAAGTCTGCGTATCTAAACGTGAACTGTTACCTTATGTTTTACACCCTACGTGAAAGAAAATAATTTTCTACATATGAGCGACAAATCGAAAAAAATATATTCGATTAGGATAATTATGATTAGATGAATTAGGATCAGAAAACTCTGTATCTTTCGGAGCCCTCGTGTTGTCGTTGCGGTCTTCAGGAACGCGACTTTCAGCGGTGAACGACCTCTGTGGCGACTCGAGAGCGAAGGCTCAGAGAGGCGGTTGCGCGGGCGATGACAAACGCGGCTTCTGCGCATGTGCGAACGATCTTTTGTTCTGGTCCACGCGTGCAATTTCCTTCTGATGGTCTGTGGGTGATCTGGGCTGTCCGTGTGACGCCGCGTCGAAAGCTGAGTTGCCGACGTTTCGACCATCCTGTCGTGGTCTTCCTTCGCATACTAGCCCTGAGGAAGACCACGACAGGATGGTCGATACGTCGGCAACTCAGCCTTCGACGCGGCGTCACCCAGACAGCCCAGATCACCCACATGACTCTGGTCGCGGAAGCCTACGACTTCTGATTGTCTGTCAGTACTGGCACAACAGCCTCTGACAGGACCAAGACTGACCAACAGCGTCCCAATATTGCGCTCATGAGTTGTAAGGGGTACGTATGGTTAGCACATGGACATCCCTACGCTGTATTCTGGTCAACGTCACTCAGTAACCGATACTGAGATATTGCAAGAAAAGCGCCCAGTATAATCTACCCCAACACAGAATCAATCCCGGGATCGCGTCACAACGCTGACCAGTGAGCTGCCCGTTGGGCTCCTTTCGGCGATACCGGTGTTTAAATGGACATATCTCTTACTTTTAGTAATCCTTTTACCTACCTCCCCAACAAGGCAGAATCTTAGTGCATCTCGTTCGGGTTACCTTGTGGAAGAACGTCTCCAGGTATCAGTTCTTCCAAGATCGCTCTTTCTCTTTCATATTTGATAAACAGAAAAAACAAATGCTTCTTAACATTATTGGTTTTGTATTATTATTGTACTTTGAAATTGTCAAGTAGAGTAAGCAAAACGTGTTATCATCCGTATCAAATGTGCTTAGTTTATTGAAACTAATGTTTACGTGTTCCGTGGGCTGCTTCAAACAGGAAGAAAAAAAGAGACGATGGTCTTCTCTAGAAAATTGAAAATTTAAATAACTATATTTTAGTTTAGCCACCTGGATAGACAGAGGCGTCTAAGAGCTTGTAACAACTCAGCGCTTTGGTTTGAAGGATCGCAGGTTTGAGTCCCGCCTTGAGCATGGTTGTTTGTCCCTTGTCTCTCGCGCAGGTCTTCGCGTTCTGCTGACCTCAGATTAGCCCGCGAGTGTGTTAATAAGTATTGTACGGTCCAGCATGTGTCTCATTGGAACTTAAAGGTCAACCGACTCTCGGCTAGATGAAAGCCACAGGAAAAAATAATTTACTTACATGTTACGAAGATACTGCTTCATGTTCGAATTTTTCTCTCGACTGACGCGTGAACAACTATTGGCGATGTTCATAAATACATAGATTTTTAAAAAAATGGTTCAATATTTCCCGTATCACAACACCGAAAGGGATACAATCGGTCTATGCATTCTCAGGTCGGCAAAAGTAAGAATTGATTTACTGACAAACAGATGTAAGGGAATCCTGATCGCAGGATGCAGTCGGGTGATTCCAGTTCAATTCCAGTTGCCGAACCTATAGTGTGAGAATCGTCGGGTAGTGAAACAGTTCATGGTTGTCAATTCACCACTACATCATCATTCACAAGATTATCATTATTATCTACTAACTTTCCCAGCCACTCGTGCGCATTTACTAGAGTTATTATCATGAAATCAGAATGACCGACTCCTTGCCATCATAGATTGTCTAATTTATGTACTGATCTTGAAAAACTTTACAATTCATTCCAGGAAAAATAGGTTTTCACTGCTTGTGCACTTTCTCAAAACCACATGAACCTCCCAAATACGGTACCTTAAGTTGGCAAAATCAGGAGCCTGCTGTAAGTCAGCTTAGTGGTTAACCGGTTCAACTGTGTGTGCTCGTCAGCCATTGTACACAACTCTGCACTGTTATTTTTTGTCTAAGTTAATATTCTGGATTGGATCAATGAGGAACAATGCTGTTCAGAGACTTCCAGAATTCAATCACTGGATATCTTGTTAGTTTTTATAGGAGATGTGTGGTCTGAAGAATGGAGATGTGGTTTCGGCGACAAATTTGATGTTAGAAGGGAGCTTGGCAAAAGTTGCTGGCAGTGGTGAATCAATTGGCATCCTGGATTTTTTTATGACGAGTGAGTGAAGACCACGATGACGATATTTTATTGATAGTAATATGGATAAAGGTGGCGTGTTACGAACGTGATAATGATGGTCTGTAGTGAAAATTGAGCGGGATCGCTATTCGGTAGAGGTGTCACCGCCCCTGTAACAGCAGTTAATTGGTACAGTAACCCATTGGGTGGTAAAGAAGGTTTAAATGGCTTCATTATTTGTACTCTGCTCGTAATAATTTACAAATTTGTAATTGAGTTTTTCTTAATTCCATCATTAGTCGGTAACAGATTTTGTGGGAGGATCTTTTTTTTCTTTTGGAGGAGTCCCGAGATATTCCAGGCATTCAATTATGGATTCTCATATCTTATGTATTTGAAAAGTCCAACCTCGGGCGTGCAACCGAAAGAACTACTTATAAATGGAAGAGATATGTAAGGAACAAGACATTAAAACTTGACAAATTGAATAATTGGGTTTTCTCTAAAAACTAGTAAATTCAATTGACTGATGATAATGGTTGCTTGAGTACTTCGTTTACCGCCAAAATTCCACGCGGAACGTGGATATTTCTTATGAATTTTTTCTTAAGCGATGAGATGACGTCATACGCTCGTGCATGAAGATAAATGCAAAAGACCAGGATTGTCACCGTTGACTGTGTGTTACTGTTGCTTCACACACCACTGTTGCATACGAAGCTACCCTTGCCTGGGGGGTGATCGTTGCCTGCTTAGGCGGCTCCGGGCATTAATTGATATCACTGCAGTGCCTCTAACCGAGAGCACCTCAGTAACGAGATACGACCGTGACAGGATTTTAGATACCAGCAGCGATACCAGCATAGCTAGGTCGAATTCAGCCGAAATCTGAAGGAGAATCCTGGCGGCCGTCTGCTCTGATCGGTTTTCCGTGGTTTCTCCGATCGACACCAGGCGAATGCAGGAGCAGAATCCTAAAAAACGGTCACGGCCCGTTCGCGATCTTTCCTTCATCTACCTTGTCCCGTCCTCACTCCTTCCTTACAAACATCTACACTTACATGCGCTACACTACCACACATTCCGGGAGACGAGTCGGGTGTTTAGAACTTGTCCCGGCTTGGGTGGTGCCCTGTTCGTGGAAGATACCTCTTTGAGAAATTCCGTTAGCCGATGTGTAGGACAGCGTCAGGTCTCGTTTTCTACCGGGGAAGATCACCGCCATCTGCAGCAACACATGCACAACACTGAGGGTACTAATGACCTTACTAGTTGACGCGCCAAAAGTTACTAATCAATCAGTCAATACAGCCAGTGTTGCATTTACCGAAACTGGCTTGCGTGGTGGCCCTTGCCTGCGTTGTCACATCTGCCTGCGCCATCGCCGTAGCCCGCCCAGTCCCCGATGCTTGTACCACCCGTCGCCCGGCCACTCGCCGCGGGGAGCGCGAGGCGCCGTGAGGTCCCGCTCAGCCACTTGTTGCCGGCTGCATTGCTCTGGCCTCCCAACTGCCCCGCCTTCCCTCGCTGTGCACCCGGGCGGACGCTGCCCCGCGTAATCCGAGCTTCAAACCCGCACAGGATGCAGTCTCGCCTTTCCCGCCTCACTATAGTTTGTTCTGCCTCGGTCCGGAATATGATGTTATGAGAGACTGATGTTGTGGGTCAAGTGTTGTAATGAGTTGGTTGCAAAGTTTGCATGTCTGGCGCAACTCTTACCATGACTACCGAATTTTTTTATCGAGTTTCAAACTTATATAACAAAAAATATATATTTTGTTTTTGTAGTATATATTTAAAGCATCTCAAGCATTGTTTTGTTGGGTATAAATAATTTTAAACAAAAAAGAAATTACTTTACAATACGGGTGCGGTCAAAGATTCCGAAACGATCGATGCAAAAAATTAGAAATTTTTCACGAATTTCAAATTTTAGGCAAGTGTAATAATTTTTAAATTCATTTAAGTTAACGTGATCTATTACAATCTATCTTCTCTAGGTAACGCATAATGCTGCAAAATTGCACTTGTGCATAGTAATAGACGGGTTCATGGGATATTAAATAATATAATATTTAAATAAATAGTACTTAGAATATTTTCTAAAATGGCTCCAATTGTATGTATATGATATCCTGAGGGTATATTTGGATTTTCTTTTCCTGTGATTTGTAATCGTTTTATGTGCAAAACAAGTTAATGAATGCTACAAAGATAATTTAAAAATTGTTTGACCCTGCGTTGTACCAAAACGTAAGTGTATCCTACAGGAGATGTTAGGTTTCAGTTCTATTAAATAAGTATTACTATAAATTGAATTGTAAAGTTTTATTCTACCATTTTTCGAGTTCATATCAGATGAATGGAATGAATGGAATCAGAAATTGATCTCAATTCGCAAATTCTCATGAAACCCCTAAGTATGATAATTCATTTTTTCTGCCTTTAGAATAGATGCTTTCCAATATTTATTGATCGTGAAATAATTTAAAGCATTGTTCATTATCTTGAAGACAGAGATAGTTTTTGCAAGTTGAACATATTACTCTATCTGAATTTACTTCATATTCTGGCATTCTGTATCTCTTCGTTGTGGGTGGTACTGGTATTTCTGGAAAATGCAATACGTTCTTTGTTCTCAGACTATCAGATGACAGTTATGTCCTAACATTGTACCTAATATTATTTAGGGACGCCATCACTAGGCTCATTTTCGGAGGTGTCTTGGTCATCAACAGATCTGTGGAAGAGATTTTCTCTTAGTTCCATACACATGTTCAAGTAGACCAAAACGCCTTTCTTTCGAGTTTTCAAAGCGTACTGATGTCTCCTGAATTCTATCCGACTCGATGTTATGGCAAAATCAAAACAGCGCATGATGAACCTCACTGACCACTTCGTGGTCTTTGCTGATATCCTATGAAAACTACTGATTCTCTCTAGGAGGTCAACCCCTCCCACGAAGGCATTCGAATACTTTATTGCAGCAGGACGATTTACTTGAATATCCATGTTGTTCTTCTTTTATCACCAACGACTAATATATACAGAATATTTTGCTTCCATTGAACACGCTAGAACGTCAGGTTTGTAATTGAACCTTTTCAATACACAGATTTAGCCATAATTTCTCACCTGTTCATCAGTGGAACCACGACCAAGAGCTCTCAATGCTGTATTCAATTTCAAATTGATGTTGTTGGGAATGTTGATTTTTCCTAGTGTTCGTGTACCTTGGCATTGAGCTTTGTAATGCAGGATATCCAATAATTGAATTGAAGTAAAATAACGTCCATTGACAAGGTACAATCGGGAGGTAGGTTTTTCACCAACCTCATAACTAGTCTACCAATGTATAAATCATTTACATCTGGATCTAAACTCTCACGATTTCTTTAAAATTTAAGGTCGCATCAACTACTAGGTCATTAGCGACCATTTTATTGATTTTAACGTTGTTCGTAAGAGTAGACTAGTCTGCTGTCAAGAGAACCGCCAGATAGTACTCGTATCAGCGCGTACGTGCCTCTTTACACGCGCTCCTGCGTCACTACCCTGCGGTCACATAGAGTTTAGAAAACTTCACAAGGATTGGACTATCCCCTGAGATGCAGCGAACCTTGTTTTGTTAGAACAAATTTCATGTGAGATTGTCCGGGAATCGAACCTAGGTCTCCTGGGCGAAAGACAAGCGACTTTCGCTCTGAGCCACAACATGGATCTCTCCACATTGAATGGGTCCCCTTACCCAAAATAAAAAAAAACAATGGATGATCATTTGAAGCAGTAAATACAAAACATTTCACTCAGAATGGATTCGATTTCACTTTCACAAACTGTCTTGCAGGTGAATGGCCATAGAAAGGAATCATTTGCTCATCAGTGGAAACTTTGGAGGATGTCTCGTTGAATAAACACGCCGTTTCAATACTTTTGAGGGTAGGCTTGGCTTTCCGAAATTTGCCTTCAGTCGGGGTCATCATCTCTAACTAGCATGTCGTCCCTCAATTTGTAATTATTCCTTATCAGACAATATCTATCAAATAACATCAGCGGTTGTAGGAACCCTAATTTTGTAGCCCAATAACTGTAAATTCCTAAGAATTTTGGGGTTTCAGCTTCTGTGAGACTCAAATGTCTGCTATCCCTTAGACATCTCTGGTTTGTGTATTCTGTTAATATTGTTATTAGATTCTTGGAGACGTATTTGTGACAATAGTTCTGTGGCTGCATGAGGAATGCATGAATAGTCCTGTGGTTGCATGCCAAGAGGATTATTATCTTCAAAGCGAAGTGCTGGAGGTAAGGGATTCAATTTACCTGCTGTTAGACATTTTCAGAATGTTCTTCTTGTTGAATAGCTTTCTGGAACTGGAGACACATGTTCGCATCTGGGATGAATTTTGAGTTTCGTCTTAATCAGATGAGGATAAAAATACAATATGTTCAGGAACAAAGGTTGGATCCACACATTGTAATCATCAGAAAATACACCACAATCTGATAAGTCTCCATTCGGAATTTCGTCCACGAACTCACGAAGACGAGGGTCGTCAGCAAGGTAGAAATAATATATCAATATCACTCATACATAGTAAATAATAATACAATAATAATAGTAGTAATAATAATAATAATAATAATAATAATAATAATAATAATAATAATAATAATAATAATAATGTTTTTAGCGACAGCCTAGACGCAGTTTCATATATGTTTTGCCAGACAATCAGTTGGCATCAAAATTTTGAAAAATGTTCTGTTGAGTGTGCAAACTGCCAGCAATATACCTTATGTCTCCTACAGTATACAATATAATCAGGTCGTAATTTCCAACAAAAGTAAAACCATTACCATGAATTAATATTATACATAAATAAAGCAACACTTTAAGTTAAGTAATTCATAACAATAGTCTGTATAACATAAATTATGCAAATTAAAATTACTTACCTTCTCGAATCTGCGTAAGTTTCTTTACTCTTGAAACTGCTATTTTCAAGTAAGGCTGTTCAGCCATTATATTCTTCTGTGCTTGAAAATTCATATGTAGATACTAGCGAGAGTTTTGAGAAACACTTTGGTATTTTTTTAAACGGTTTTACATAGTTCTTTAAGGCTTACCGCGAATGTCAAAATTGTGTTGTTAGGCGTCATTAGGACTGATTTGGGTGTCTTGTTCGTAAATCTGTTTCTCACGGAACGTATGTCCTGGGTTCGAATTCCAGTCCCAGCAAACATTTTTGTAGGTCGGATGCACGTCTGAGGATTCAACTAGTATTATGATATTACGTAACCAATACAATTAAAACAAAGAACTATGTACTGTTGTAGCACCACTACTTTTACTTGCAATACCGCACCAAAAACAATGAAGATGGAAATCTCTATCTTTCATCTTGGTGTTAGCAGAAAATATTCACCAATTATTTTTTTGAAAAATTCAAAGAGAGAAAAAAATTATGAGCAGTAACATTATATTAAAAAATCACTCCCCGAAAAAAGCTATTACTATATTCTCATAGTTTACGTACCGGTGGATTCTCGTACTCACTGTGTCGCAGCTAACGATACAGCTGACATCATTGGACAGCAAGGTTCCATTAATGAATTGCTACTCACGAGTTGCGTTATCGAACAGCGACATTTTCGAAACTCTCAGTTTGTAAAGAACTGTTGTATTGTGAATCCGTGTATAGTATACTACGTTTTTTAGCATTTGTGAAGACTATTTTTATTAAAATATTTAATTTATTGCAGTGTTATACGAAAGCATTGTTTTTATTTGTTGTTCTTTGGTAGTGTGTGTGTCTTTTCTTCCAATTTTGTGGTCTGGTCAGCTACAGGGGAATATAAAATACGATCAGTAAAAAGGTTTAAAACACATTTGAATGCAATCGCAATGAAACATAAATTCAAACAAATTTGAATGCAATCTTCGAACACACGTGTGCAGTAAGACTGGCACGCTTGGTGGATAAATTGAGGAACCTGGAGCTTGACATGGGCCACTGGCATCTGCCGTGCCGTGCCGTGCCGTGCCGCGCCAGGCCAAGCCGCACCGCGCCGCGCCGCTTCGCGACCTTTGGAGTTTGTCTATCGCCCGTAATGGACTCTAATGGCGGCTCCGGCGCAAATGAAATTAATGCGCAGCTCGCCGCCCACAAAAGTTCATGCAGTCGCTCGTACTGCACTTTGGAACTAATAAAGGAACCTGTCGGCGGAACCCGCCACCGCTGCCGCTGCTGGCACCGCTGCCTTCACCCCCTCCACGCCCCTCGCACATTCCTCCCCTCATTCCCACCTCATCCCTCCTCTCCCACTCCTCCCGCCACCTTCATCCTCCCTGCCCCCATCCTACCCGCCCCTTTTCTCCTCTCCCTTCTCCCCACTCTCTCTCTTCTCCATCTCGCCTCCCCTCCTATCCCCCCACACTCTTCACCTCCCCTTCCCATCCATTCTTCCCCCTACCTCTCCTCATCACCTCTCCTTTTCCTTCCCCTCCGCCTTCCTACCCACCCCTTCGCGCCTCATCTTTCTCGCCAACCTTCCCCTCCGTCACCGCCACCAACACCGCTTGTACGGCCGTTAAGACCCCAGTAAACGCAGCCGCCTCTTTCTTTGCTACCGTCACCACCACAGCCGCCGATGCGGACAGAAAGAATCGAAAATGAGGACGGCTCGGAGCAGGCTTAGGGGCTTGCGGTAATGAAGGTGCCAGCGGCGCGATGACAGATGGATGTTTGCCTGAGAAACGAGTTGACGAATTCGTTCCGTGCTCTTAATTCGTTTGCGCGTGTTTTCCTTTGCACCCAGCAGCGCAACACGCCTTTATGTCGTAATGCGCGAGCAAGCAAAGCGAGGAATGTGTTCATTAGGGTAAACTGGTATTCACAGTAATGAACCAACTCTGCTTATCACATATTTTCGAGTCTTTACCTGCAACAGAACTACCAAGGTAGTTCAATCACTTTTGCACTTTGGATACAAGAATGAAAATCCCGTAAATCAGGCTCCTGTAGACCAGAAGGCGATTGCATGCGTTGCCAGATTTTTCTTGAAGTCACAAAGCTTATTAGTAAGCCTGCAACAATATCTGCAATTCTTTGTATTAAGTTTCCTTAAATGCGTTACCAGCCCTCAAGTGCGTAGTTTCAAATTTACCTCTGCAACATCGTAAGGAAATCTAGGGACTCGAAAATCAGCAGGCGCAAGTTTTCAACACTAGCTACATAACTGAAGAACTCCACTAATGTCTGGAGAACTCCAGCGTCTGCTCTTATCGGGATTTGGGGAGGTTTCTCCGATAAATATTCCTACAAGGAGAATTAGAGCTAGCTCGGGCTTAGTACTTCGGGAGCTTAGAGCTAGTTCCGGCTGGGGCGCTGCCCCGCTAGAGCCGAAATTTGATGGTGAAAATATTTAATGCCATTGTGAAGGAACGGCTCCAGATCTCACCTTCTGAAGTGGGATGAAAAAATCTCCTTCCATTGTGATATAGATTTAGATCGAGATTTAGATTTATTTAGTCAAAAAATAGTAAAAACTCTATGTGACGTATGGGGTAGAAGATCATCTCCTCACGTTTTCTTGAGTTCCAGAATCTCTTCCCGTCATTTTAACTATAAATAGTTGAAAGATGAGTAAAAGTTTAATATAAATAAATAAAAATAAATTTTAAAAATCGATAGAATAGCAATATTTGAAAAAATTGACATTTTCGTTTCCGAGTTGTAGAAAACTTATTTGCATCGGTAAACGAATTGCAAGTATAATTATTCTGCTTTACTAACAAAATAGTAACTCGCCCTTACTTCTACTCTTAGCATTACAAGAAAAAGAGTTCAACAAAACGTGAGCATAGTGAAGCTACATTTACGTCCAGAAGCAAAAAATGGGCCATCTCAGCATTTGCTCAATGGATCAGGGAAACTTGAACAAAAACCTGATCGAGATGAGGGTCATTGACCCGGAAGCTGAAGTACATTATTTGTTACAAACATATAAGACATTTAAAAATATACAATACAATTGTAAACTAATTCATTATATCACTGGTGGGTGTAGCCGAAATGGTACATAACCAATGTAACACATAAGATTTCGCGTTCACACGTCGTGATTGAACCTGAATTTAAATATTGGTAAAAAATTAAATCAAGTTTAGGGAGCAAATTTCGAAGTGACCAGGGTAGTGTCGTCTTTACCTTGGAAAAGCCTGCGATATGAGAGGCAAAACGTCGGCCTCTCAGCCAATGAAGCGGCGTCACCCGGACAGTCAAGAAGTCACGAACTCGTGCCGCGGAAGCATACGTGTAAAAATTTCCAGATTATATTTCTGCAAATGCACTACGTTTCTGCAATAGTTCTGACCTATTTACCGCATTTTTCAAAATTTCATCAGTTACGTCATTGTTCCATTAGATGATCAATATGTGAAATGAAATTTATTTGCATATTATTGCAGTTAGATCGTGCCCAACGCTCTTGATGCGTACTGCTTTACTTCCCATAAAGTACTTTCTAGCTCCTTTTGGGTGAGGCGCAAGTCTTGGCCTTGACGCGCCCTAGCAGTTGCGAATTTTGCAGTGGTTAGATATCACAATATTTATGGACTATGTTAAGTATTTCCACAGTTCTCTTTACTTCAAACTCTATTAGAAACCCTAGTTAGTTAGAGAGTCACCAACTTGCTCCTAACTTGCAGTGCAAAAAAGCAGTAATTACTTGCATTATTTGTAATATTATCAAAAATCCGGAGTGGAATGCACGTCCGGAGATTGTTGCCCTTTTTTAAACGTTCTTTGCTGTATCAGTGAATATTATTAGTGTTTTGAAACATGTACATGAGCTTTTTTAAAGATTTGATTATTAAACAGATTTTATTCAACACAAAAAGAAAAATCATGATCTTCAATATTGTACTTTTACAATGTTTTTTTTAATTTTCAAAAACACAAAGTTCGTAAAAAATGGGATCAAATCCAATTTTTATTTATACAAATGAGGGGAAAATTTAAAGAAAAAAGTGGTACCAGTTTTGGACGAAATACTTCTTGAAATTGCCTAAATTTCATGCAAAATTACGCAAAAACTGCTCTTATTTTTAAAACATTTACATGATTTACATTTTGTTTAGAATTTGTTGAAAGTTATAAATTGTTAATATTTGAATATTTGAAGTTGTTATTGAATAATATTTATATTAAAATTATTTAGCGCCATTTTATAAAATATATTATTTCTTCATTGATCGGACGTTATAAAGTTGTGTTTCTATCCGAAGTGTAAACGACTTTATCCTGTCTACGAATTCATCGTCATCCCTTCCCTGCGCCACATCCGCATGCGGTTTATCGGATGAAAAACAATGAAAAATCAGTTTGATGACGCACACGTGATATTGATCCAAACTATCCCCCCTGTTGTAAGACGTCAAGACAAATATCTCAGCGAAAATTTTGTTCAAGGGATTTTTTCTACAGATATCTACGTTGACTGGATTTATCGCATATTTTCAAATATTTCTAGGGCTCTCGTGGTTATCTTTCATTTTGCAAAGAATTCAGTATCATTTTTCGACTGTAGAGGAAGGCAGTTCTCACTCTTTGCCACGACGACGGTATTTTGAGCTCTTTCTGTACTGCATACTTTCATCCGTTTACCTCCATTCTGTGATGCTTCCTTTACACTTTTTTGCTTTTCTCGGGCTGCCATCCACAACCGCACCCGCCTCTGTGAGTGACGCACTCAGCTTTTCGGAGAATTTTTCTTCTCTGTGTATTTTGTCTCACTTTTATCTCTGAACGGTTTGTAGAGTAGAGCGTTTCTCGACTATCTCGTTTACATTTACTCCAAGTCTAAGGAATAAGTAAATGGATAAATTATTTGATTGGGCCTTTTTCAACATTAAATCAGTTGTATCCTCAGCAACATCGTAAAGTTGCAACTTCATAAAGTCAATGTGATTTTCGGTCAAATAATTAGTTACATATTTACATTGCCAATTTATGGTGACAATGCAAGTTACAATAAAAGAGATATAATACATCAACAAAATTCTGCTGCAAACGCGGTAGTTACATTTCACAATGTTGTGCGAGGTATATTCTTCAGAAATTACATATACAGCACAAGTTACAAGCACGACTGTCCTTGCCCAGTGGATAGAAAGTTGAGCTGCAGCGCGAAATTAATGTGTGTCGTTTGGAGCGTACACCGTTGCTCGCGGTCACTGAACCCTGCATTACCAAAGTCACTTGGTAGTGTCACTTTGTCTACTAAGATCTGCGGCACACTTCTACAGGAGCGTATAGTTCATGGACCACGAAAGAACACTAATAGCTTAGTGCCAGTGACGAACACTACTTCGGTCGTCGCACAATAGAATGGACTACACCAGGGGTGCCCAGAGAACACCACGGGCCTGGAGCACTTGATCCACAGGGATACCTTATTTCAAATACAAAATTCCCTCCTTTCCTATTTCATAAACAGACTTTATTTCTCCATGTATCAGAAATAACGTACAGCGTCAAACATGGATTAGAGAATTTTTTAAAATTTATAATATCGGTGGCCCAATTAAGTCGGGGCCTGGGCATGTTGCCCCCCCCTTCCCCACTTCTGGATGTCTCTGAACTGCACTGTTCCCAGCTGAAAGCTCCCGTAAAGGGAAACCCCATCATGCAATGCCTTTACCACCCTTCTCTTAAACGACATTGATGTGAAGTTTCCCGCGGAGACGCCCGTGGTCTTGTCTATAGAGGCGCGACATACAAAATACCTAGCTTTTCTACCATACCCTTTGTTCCCATCGCCAAATTTATTGTGCTACTACCGTCTGGGTCTATAAACGTTAAAACATTTTCATCATCGAAGTATTTTTCATTATGGTTCTCTATATTAAATGCTTCTAATAGTTCAATGTGTTCTTTTCCACTGCATTGTGCAGCCAACCAATTTTTCTTTATGAAGGTACCACAAAACGTTTGTTTTGACTAAATAACGTTTAGAATACTTTATTTACTGCATATAGGATCAAGACTTACCCATATTTAGATGTCATTTAGCCACAATACAAATTTTCCTTAAAAAAAGGCACTTTCCGCTGAATCATTACAATACTTTCTCTTCACTACGTAAGTACGTTGTAGGCAATGAATTAAAAAATAAATGATCTGCCTCAAATATAAAATTAACATTAACTCCTATTTCTATTCCCTTCAATTTCATTATAATTTCATCATTTTCATTTCCAGAGACTTCACTCTGCAGTGATCATTTTCAAAATGATTTTCTCGTCGCCAGCCTCTAGTTTCAAATAGCTCCCTTAATTACATTGGACGTCGCGTCGTACCGATTGGATGTCAGCCATCGAATGTAAACTGAATCGATTTCTGGGTGCGCGGTTACGGCAATTGTTAGTGAGTGGTTTTTGTTTCATCTTCATTACGGGACGCTGAAATCACTTTTTATGTTAAATCGAAGAACAAATCCAGGATAATGCGTTTTCTTTTTATATTCAGGGTCGGGGGTTTGATTTACGATATTGACACCCATTTTTTAATGCTAATTGTCCATTCTGAAAACTGTCATCTTAACTGAATTTAATTTTGTGAATTCGAAGCCAAGTAATATGAGTCAGACGTGTAGAGCACAGTGCAATTAAACAATATAATTCAGCATAAAGTTTAATTCGGTTTTAGATTGTACATTTTCGATAACTATAGCTTAATTGAAATTATATTTTAATTAATGTAGTATAAGTAAATATATATGGTTCTCAACCTACCGTGTAAATGTCGTTTATTTGGAGCAGTAAATTACAATTTCATATCCGACGGAGATACAAAGTTGTGGAGCCACTAGTTATAGCAAGTGAAAGTATGAAACACTATATTCTAGATATCATGTAAATACAATGTTTGTTTCTTATGCTTTTGAGGTGTTGCAAGGTATATTTTTGACATTAATGTTTCTTTTAATGTAACGTTTCTAATGTTAACTTCTAATGTTTCTAGTAACTCGTAGGTTATTTCATAAAATATTTTAACATACACTCTTATGTTCACACAGTTTTCGTTTTCAAGGTATCTCTTTATTTTTTTAATATCTTCTATAAGTATTTGAGTCTTCTTCTGTAATTAAGATTATTAAATAATGTCTGATTTGAATAACTTGACGCTGTGTTGCCACCTTAACGAATTCTGTATTTCACTGAATGCAGTTCTAGCTAAATTAGACCATCAAGCAGAGGACAGAAATCCGTGTCGTGAACACGCAGGCGGCAATCTCTTTTAATCTAGACTCACGAGGTGCATTTTTCTAAATGACATTCCCGGTGGGCTCTCATCGCGTGCAATGTTCCCTCTTTCCCTTTTGCCCTGGCTTTTCCCCTCCTCGGCGCCACGCCCCTGTCCATTCTGCATCGCTGGCAGAGCGTTCCCCCCGTCTTCGTCTCCGCCCTCCATGCCACGCAGCGGTTGCCGCCCCTCCTCCTCAATCTGCATTGCCCTGGCCTGGCCTAGCCCTCCTCCGCGCTCCCGTCGCTCTTGCCCCGCCGACTTCTGCCAACGCACGCGATGTCTCGACATTTTTCGAAACTTGGGACAATCTTCCTTCAACTGGCTGAGTAAGCACAAGCGCAGTTCGTAATCAGCGTTTTCTCCATTGTCGCAGTCTATGTGCTTCGATTTTTCCTTCATCATAATAATGAACCAGCAGTAGTCACAAGTTAATTTTAGATCCCCGATTATTTTGTTAAGATGTGAGAATTAACATTTCTGTTGGATCATTCATGTTGAATTATTTACTTCTTTGGTCGTCTTAGGTTTTATTCTAATCGATTGTGGGAGGTTCAAATCTCGATTGTTGTTTGTTTATGAACCAATACGATGTCTGATTCAAAATATAATAGATGGAGTTGGATCATTAATTATATTTAAAGTATATGGAGAACTCTCGTTTACCCATTGGAAAATAGGTATACAGAGTGACGGGAAAACGTAAATAATACAATTATTGTGTAGAGATAACCACTATTAACATATTTGATTGTATGCTAGTTACAGGTGAAAAGGAAACAATTTAACGGTTCTAGGACGTTTGTTCCTTTTCTTTTCTTGTTGCGTTTGCTCCAATATGCGTTTGCTCCTTCTGAGACAACAATGTCCTTCGTACCGATGTACTCCGTGTTAGACAAATGTATGCTGAAGTATCGATGATTCAGCTACTACTAGATTTGCGCAGTTTGCCTGCGAGACAAGTATTCGGGCAATAAGAGGGGATGCTGGGCGGCTAGAATAATACGGGAGCGTAGAAGACGGAGCGACCCGCCCAACAGCCGCGTGCGACGGGTTGCCTACCTGCGGCGCGCCGTGACTTGCGGCGTCAGCTGGTCGGCTCCGGGCGTTCTCTGGGCGGCGCGCCCTCGTTAGCCCTCCCCGAGGGCGACGCTCGGAGCGTCGTGACGGCGTCGCGACGTCGGCGAAGCGATCGCTGAGGCTGCGGTTCGTGCTTCCGTTTAGGGGTCCCTACGCCGCATGGCGCGGTTTCGAGAACCGCACTGCCGAGTGCAGTCCACGTTTCGTTGGTACTGTGCTTTCAGATGCGTCTGCTGCGGGTGCAGCGAAAAATAATGATGTCATGTGCGGGAAATCGGGTAGTGATCAGAGTGAGGTGTCGTCCTATTATTCGAAAATCAGAGCGTGAGACCTGCATTATTGTTGCTAAAGGATGTTCTCCTCATCAAATTATTAACTGCTATACTTTCCAAATCACTTCGAAGGATGAGAAACTTCTTGTGCTTCTCTGTACATATCATTTATATTCCAATTATGCTACTAATAAAATGTATTCTATTATTAACAACATCAATAAACATCATTATCTACGCCCAAGATTGGTGCTGATGTAAAAATATTGTTTATATAGATTTAGCTATTGTTAATATGTTGTGTTAATAGCACGAAAATGTATGCATCTGTGCCTAAGAAATCAATGGAAATATTTAAGGAAAAATTGATATTTTTCATCTTTCTTGAAATATAATTGGCACTTACAATTATTTAGAATATTTCAAATTGTTACTACTGATTCTGGACCAATGAAGATTACCAGGAATCCTTACAAACCTTATAGAAGATGAATTATATATCACGTAAATATTCCGTACTTCAACGTTGTTTACGGTGACTCCAAAAGACACCTTTTCACTAAATTCCTTCATCAAGATGTGTTGACGTAACATAACTTCAAAAATCAATTCGAGAACAAAACTTCCCTGCTTTCATGTTCTCACCCACGCCAGTAAAATCAGAACCTGTCAGAACGTTACAATCTCCAGAATGTCTGAGTCCGACGAAGTTCTTGTGAGCGGAGACGAAACAAGTTGGATCTTGTGTAGTGCATCTATAAAACTACCTCACAAAGATATTGTGAAAAAAAGAATGCATTCCCTTTCTGAAAAGCTGTTTTGACGTACTAAAAATGGAATAATAAACATATTTTTAATCCAATACCATACACAGATAATATTTTTTTATTTATAACAATAAATTTACAATCTATTTTTTTACAAAATAATAAGTAAATATGATATTGTAGAATTGTTCTGACAATGATTGAAACAAATAATATAACAATTTTCTTATCACTGACCGCTTTTAGCGCTCATAGCTGATAAAAAAACTACCTTACTTCAAGTTATAAAAAATGCATAGGATGACAATTGAAAAATGATGGAATAGCATGCAATAAAAATATTCTCTCACCACGTAATAAGTTAGGAAATCAAATTCTAAAACACTGTGATCTATAAATATTTTCCCCCATTTCTGACTTTTCCTTTATATCTGTCACACACTAAATGTTACAATATTCTAGAGCATGTAGAGGGTTTCATAATGATAACTTCATGCCAATGAACATTTGATGGTATTTTCATGTAACAAAGTTCGTGACTTCTGCTTCTGATTGCTTTGCCACTGATTAAGCTCCGGTGTTCAGAAGGTACACAAAATCTCTTTGATTGTGTTAGAACGCGACCTACTGAACACTAGTGCATAGGGAGTTGTCTAAAATTCAAAGATAAATGTCACACGTGTGACTATGAAATATACCAACACATGTTTATTTGCAAAAAGTGGTCGCCGACGATGTCCCAGTTTTCGATCGTTTTCATGCCCCAGAAATTCTTAGCATTTATTCCGAGAGTGTATATTGAACGTAATAAAAGTGTGTGTACAAGAATATTTGAAACAAAAATACAATAACAGCAAAATATTTTAAAGATGGGGGAAAATAATTATACGAAATGGCGTACCGCTCAGGTCTTTCTAGAACACTCCTTTAGGTAAGTGTTCAAATTATAGTGAAGAGGTCTTGTCATGTAGCCTGTTTCAAAGTACTTCCATATACAAGGAATTTCAGAAACAATTTTAATAATATAAGATACGGTATTGTTATTTAAAGCAATAGTAAATAATTGTAGTGATGTAAGTACTGTTCTGCAATTTTGTCATGATTTTCTGTCAATATGTATGGTTTGATAGTCGCTCTTTGCCATTTCGTAAAAATAATTACTACCATTTCTTCTCGTGTTGCAATACCAGTTTTCATTTAAAATAGCGGTAAATTGTGCGTTTTATTTCACAAATTGTTTTCCACGAGCGCGCTGCGTCTCTGGTGGAGTAAAGCAGTGGATGCTGGCTGCAACATGCGCCGCTCGCAGCTCCGCCCCCTCCCCGCTCGCCTTGCCCCCGCGCTCCCGCCGCCGTCACCGCCGCCGCCGCTGCCTCCAAAGGTCACCGAGCGGCCCCAGTGGAGCGCGGATGCCTGTCGGCGGGCGCAACCACCGGCTTCCGAACGCCCACAGCGCAGAGAGGCAGAGATGCGCAGCTGCCTCCCATCTCCATGTCGCTCTCTCCCTCGACCACCATCCCCCCCCCCACTCCTGGCAGGTCTGTCGCCGTTGCAGTTATATTCTCGCTATTGGTATTTGCTTTTTGAATTGATTGATTGGTTATCCGGGCGCGTCAACTAATAAAGTCATTAGTTCAGTAAGTGTAGTGAATGTTTTTTCTCGGGAGGTGGTGATCTTCCTCCGCTAGATGGTGAGATCCGGCGCTGACCTACTATCGGCTAGCGGGGTTTTCTCCAACCACAAACACTACCATCATCACAATCACCACCGTTACCGCAACTACTAATCGACACAATCACAACTATCACGAAGTTTGTTACCATCATCAATGACGTCATCATCGCCGATAATGCCACCGCCACCAGTAATATCATCACCATCAACATTTTTGTCAAAAATGTAGAACAGTTTGTGCCCTACGTTTGTGAGTGTATAAGCATAATTTAAATCCCAGAAACATGATATATGCTCTATGGATGAACAAAAATGTCATGAAAACCCGATCGAGATAGGAGTCATTAACCCAAATGCTATGTACTACAATTATTACAGATAAAAATACATTAAAAATAATTTGTTTAAAATAATGTTTGTAAAGAAATTAACATTTCAGATTTGTACGTGAACACCAGGTTTCTTGAAACAGCAGTCTCTAATACTATAGAAACCCACCTCAGGTAGCTCAGGGCATCAACGTTTATCACTACAGCGTCCCTCCCTGGATATAACAAGCATGACGCATACTGGGCCAATGACCTTAGCAATTGACGCGCCTGGAAACGTTTAACCAATCAACTTAACAGCGTAATATTTTTATAGCAGAAAATAGTTCATTTATTTCTTGAAACATTAACATTATTATCAACATCGCCATCACTTTCATTAACAGCGCTTTCTCCTCGCCTTCACTCCCGGAATTTAAGTTTCCAACCATTCGGTGAAAGCCAAATGCTACTGTGCGCTGAAATGTTTCGAATTTTTTTAAAATTGTATGCACGCGGTGAGGGTCTCGCACTATAAAAACCGTTCCAGGAAGACGTAGATAATTTATTTCAGGCGAGTACAAATGGACGAACCGAGCACCACAGATCGGCACTCCACTGCCGTCTCGATTCTCGATCCACACACCAGCATTGAGGAAAAAATCCCTGGAAAACGCTACACAAAATAAAGCAAACAACGCGCTAAAAATGACTCACGCAAGTTACCGCACCTCTGTTAGCTCAGTATTACTCAAAGCAAACTTCGATAAGTCAAAAGCACACTCTTTCTTCCCCGTATCATTGGAACATTTCGGCGCGATTTTACTGTAAAGATTGAAATACAGAAGAGTCGACGACTGTTTCCTTGTGAACATCATTTTTAAACTTCTCCGAAAGCTGTTACAAATTTCTCCGTATCCAGGCCATTGAGAAAATTTGTTTACAGGAATACCGTTATTGGGAGTCAAATTCCCGTGTACCCGTTACAGCATGCCCTCGCTCGGCCCCTAGTCTCTGAGAAAGGCGAACGCGAACAATAAAAGAGATGACGCGTTGTCAGTATGAAAAAATTGCGTATAGCCCTCCGTTCTCCACCCCATTATGGTTCCTCAAAACATTGTCAATGGTCCATCAAATTGGACGTATACTAAACAAGATCGATGTTTTGTGATAATTTATGTCGTTTTTCATGTGTATTCATCATGTAAGTGTATAATTAGAAACGGCAGTTTCTTCAGTCAATTTCGCTTTTCTCGACCTTGAACACTGGTTTGTTCCTTTTGGTATACCGTACCTATTAAATAGACACATTTCAAAATACACCCTTTATCCCGTGTAATAAGAGACATCCATTGTAGACTTGTTTGACAAAAATAACTTTGGAATACAATTTTCTTTCATACTGACTCATTAGATCAACAACATCGACAAATCTGAAAGGTATTTCTTTTTTTTAGAAATTCAGTAATGATATTTTGATGTTTAATCGTAATAACAATTGTAAGTAAATAATTGTATTATTTGAAAGTTAGTTTGAGTGTCATATTTGTACCTCCAGGTTTCTTGACTAGGATTACAGAGTATATTAAATATCACTTATAGTATACAATACAATGTTTTATCAAAAAGACGAAATTGCTCATGATAGTCATGTTATAACCGTTGTAATAAAGGGTACAGCAGAATTCAATATAATACTATAGGCATTCCCAAACTTCAGAATATTTGTATCTACTTGCAGATCTCGTCAGTTTCTAAAATATATGTATGCCTAACTGTAGCTAAAATTAAAATATAATTATAAACTGAAAGATATTTGTCAAATGAGACCCACTTGAAAAATTTATCTACAAAAACAATTATGAGCAGTCCACAAGATACTGTAAAATGTACGCAATGTTAGGTTTTGAGGCTATATCTCCCAAACTAATGATTTGAGTGTAGGTAACACAAAAATTTCCGTAAAAAGATTAAATGCGATGGTATTGAAAGAGTGAGCGTAAGAAATAAAATTGTCAAAACCATTTTAGTCAAGAATGTTGGGACCTACCGCCTTTGAAGGGTTCCTAACGGTATGTTCGGGTAGAACGGTATGTACGGTAAGTGTACGAGAAGCGCCAGTAAATAAAGTAAATAAATTTTTTCTTGTTTCATTTGCTAATATCGGGACTTTAAAAATGCATTTATTGAATCAATGAAACATAAATATATCTTTTCCAGACGTGTATCAGTTTTGAACCACACAATATATGAACATATTCTATTAAATAACACACTCATTGCACGGAGATTTCCAAGGCCGAATATTTACTCCCGTTGCAAGTGAAATCGAAATTAAATTTGGGTTGCTTTAATCTGGCGTCTAGTGAGAGTACATGGCAAAGATAGTGGCGAATAAACCGATTTTATTAAAGCTGTTTGCAGTTGACGCCGACATGAACTGCGGATATTGATGCGTCTTCAAAGGACGCGCGTTCTTTAGTGTATGTGTGCGCTGAAGAGCTTGTTTGCCGTGGCGTTGGTGAGGGGAGGGGGATGGTCTCTCATACGTGCTTGCGCGAGGTGCGAGTTTAATGTTGGCACTAGCGTAGCTATTTACTGCACAACCCCGTCATTTCACCAAAGGATTCTTTGCGTCGTTGTGCGAGAACCGCCGCAATTACCTTTCAGTGTAATGATAATCTTTGTAATTATAGAGATCATTGTAATTACTTCAGACAAATGAGAAATTATAAAATTGTTTTGAAAGGCGAATGACACAGCAACGAGTCTAGTGGAAAATGATGTTCCTTCTTTCACATAATATTCAGGCTTATTCAATGGCTCATTAAAAGCGCTGATGAACATTCTGCTTCTTGGAAGATATTTAGATTATTTTACAGAAAACGAACAAAAGTGGAAGAATTTATTAAAGGAGTGTAGCAGCTTTCCAAATTCAATTCGATAAATCACAGTAATATGTTTATTCATGCTATCTCATTTTCGAAAATTGTCAGTGGAGACTATAAAACTTGGAATTACGTTCCATCAATTGACTCCTTTAAAATGAAAACTCTCGAGACTCATTATATTTTTGACGAAAATTGTTGATTCATCTACAAACAGTACATAGATTTGTAGCCATTTGGTAAATTTATAATTGTGAATTGATGGTCAGTGTTTGCTATACCGTGAATACACAAGTCCAATTATCATGTTCGTTAGTTTTAGAAATCACTAATTTGAGTAAGACTGTTATTATTCGAAGATTAGCAAAAAAATATTGAAAAAGTACTCCCACTTAACAGCGAATAAGGGAGTTCATGCCAACTGAACACTAAGGGAACAATAAAGTTCGTGCCAAAATATCGATATAAAATAAGGTGTTTTCGTGTACATTTTCCCTCGAGATTAATAACCCATGGTTTTTTATTAACAGATTCTTTGCGTTTTCATAATTTAATTTGTCTTGTTTCACAGCCGTATTGCACAGCTAGTCAGCAATCAATCTACAATAACTAATATTTCTATTACGAAACGTTCAGCTCCTGTAATTAAAAGGTCTGGATTAATACTACACAACAACTGCGAATTTAGCTTTCCTAAATTTTGTCTTTTGTCATTTTACCAAAGAGAATATTTTCTGTTTTTTATTTTCTTATCTACGTTTGCAGTGATTTTGTTACAAAATTATGGCGTGAACTGTATTTTCATCGCTCTTCCGTGACGTTCAAAAACATCGATTCCTGATTAATATATGTAGGAATACAAATGTTTTCTTTACAAATTGTTTCTCGAAAACCTACATTCAAACAATGGTCTTACAAATAATCTTACTCTACCTAAGGTTAGCGGGTTACAGTCGTACTCGTCGCTCTGAGGACATGGTCGGAGATTGAGTTGAGATAGGCAGATGTAGAAATTTGACCACGCAAACGACGCAAGTGCGATACCAATGTTGAGAAACTATTGTAGAAGCGCTTATTTGTTACAGAGTTTCTGACTGAAGTGAAAGCCGAGCTTTAGTTCGAAGGGCGGAGCAATCTGTGAAGCCAAGATTGTAATGATGAAAGCGATTATGTTAAACCCTTATTTAATCACTGACTCGTCCGTATTACTACCTGGAAATTGTGAGGTAGGAAAATGTAACCGTTTCATTTTCCATCCGTATTTTGCATCCTAATTATCATCCAACACTAGTTACAAGAAAAACAACATTATCGCAGGTTTGGTCCAAACAATTAAAACAATTACAACTATTAAATTACGGGATTTGTTTTACATATTACTAAAAATTTTGCATTTTAAATAATAAATATCTCAACTATCATAAATAGGATGATTGAGAATTGAACAGCTTATTTACAACGTAACGTAGCACCATTTCGGTTTTCATTCTAGTTTTATTAATCAACGTATTCATTTTTTCCTATGCTAAACGGTGTCCAGAAACAGTTGAATTCTATCTTGAGCTATAAAGCTCGTTACTTGGTGGAGACTTTCCCTTCTTGAAAAATTGTAAGAAATGATGGAAATACATCGTTGGAAATGAGCTCTTCAATCGCGTTTGATGTGGATTTATTTAACAATGAAGGCGTCGTTTCTACGGAAAGGAATTTGGTAATCACCGTCGTTGGGGTATTATTAATTAATGTTTATGGTGGTTGTTTGAGGGCGAACACTTTCTTACGATAACACAAATTGTCCACATAAACATGCGTAAATATTACCGCACGATTACGTAAGCATAAGGTCCGTGTGACAATTTACACGTCATGCACACGCGCTAAGTGAGTCACTTTCGTCGTTTTACCACGGTCATCTGTTTGGTACGAGAATACCCTCCTCTTCGTTGCGAGTCTCCAATGGTTTATCATAGTGGGGCGCGTCATAATTCTTCGCTGGCGGGAATATGATTACAATGTCGAAAGTGTTCGATATCACACACAACTTGTACTGACTTTCCAACTGACTTTCAAAAGCCCGAACGCAATATATTTTAAATCATACTGTATGATGTTAAACACGACAATAATACTTAACTGAACTGAAGCGTTTCTATTCAGTTAGGGACTAGACTGACAGTAAATAAGTAACATGATTTTTATTTTAACGCTATTAGTGCATTAACCAAAAACTGGTTACGTGCGTTCGCTGAGACCGCCGAGGGGAAAAACGCACATTTTTCTCTTCTCGAGTGTCGCAGTACGTTTTTGATTATAGTACCGTCTTACCTCTTTTTAAATAACCCTCAATCGCAGGGCAGGGTATCTAGTGTTCACCTTTCTGGCTTAGTTGAAGTTTGGGATTGGTCACAGGTTTGGGGAAAACACATCATCAATTCTGGTAGGTTCCTTAATACAGAGAAGAAGTGTGAAGGTGTTGGATGATCTCGGAGTGTGTTTCCCTAGAATCCTACATTAGATGCTAGAATTTATTATTTTATTTGGGAAATCGCTAGTGATATTGACAGAAATATGGACCGTTATTTTCCTGTTGAACACTATATGAACAACGAACAGAAAGAACGAAGAGAAAGTTCATGAAGAACGAGGGGATGAAATAATACTAGGGAAATATAAATAATAAGAGAAATAACAGTTCAGGAGGAAAAAGAGAAAAGTGCGAAGAATAACGCAGTTTCGACAAGAGATGAGACCTTTTAATAAAAACCCCAACACAAATAGTTGTACAAGAATCTTGAAAACTGTTAAATGAACGATTTCAATTTTTTATTAATGAATAATTTTTGTGAAACTATACATTTTCTTATTTAAATAAGGGATATTACTGCAATGAATAAGTTTTCAAATCCATTCTATGAGAGCGTAGATAATTAATAGTGAAGAACAAGTATAGAAAATATTGTAAACTGAAATTTACTTGGCGAATAACAAAAATTTACATTTTGTTAATTTTATTTAACAATTACAAACTTTTAGTTTCTACTTTATTTCAGATATGGTGAAAATATGCCAAGTCAACATTAAGCGAAACATCGAAAATATTATCTCCAAAACTTCGCGGTCTCACAGTCAGCACGTCACCGGTGACAACATTTGAAAGGCATATCACCAGTTACCGGTTAATTACCATTAGTACTGTTTCATTCTAAAAGGTATAATACGCTTCTAACAGGTATTGCAATCAGCTCCTAGCTAAATGACCAATCTCGATCATTTTTTTGCCCAGTTTCTCTTTATCCCGTAAGCAAATTTTGAGATGGCTGCATGTTTTTTCTTCTGTTCATAAACGTAGCTTCAATACGACCACGTTTTTTTTAAATTTTTTTGTTAATTGTGGTATGAGTAGGGCCAGAAGAAGTGTTTTATATAGCTGGTAACGCAATGTAAATTCGATGTCAATTACTTAGGAGATAAAATTTGTAATTTTCAAATTTTGACGACCTCTTTTTTGTACCTTCAGTCATTATTTATTTATCTATAGTCAAACAGCAGAATTGGGCGTGTTGTGCTCGAGAAAACGTGTGCCCCTTGCTTCTCTTCCATACTTCAAAGTTAAACTGCTTTTATAATATTACTGAAATCAAAAGTAAGTTTGGATGTGATCCATTGGGGCTACCAGACATCACGACGCGACTATTACCCTCACGAAAGGTCGCGCGAGTTTCGTAGGTGTCGTATCAAAAACACCCAGCAAACGCCCTCGTACGAGTCCTCGGGAGAGCGCGCACGCCTAGATCCGTTTTCGCACGAGGCATTCGCCGTCTCGCCTTACTGGCCTACGCGCGGGCTTCTGCTCGAAGAAAGCTGCGGGGCGGGGAC
>BOPP01000018.1:8894373-8923139 GCA_017312745.1 Gryllus bimaculatus | reverse complement strand
TGCCAGGGGATGAAGAATGCCTGCCAATACCAGCGGCGTCGGGTGCTCCGCGACCTCCTTCGCCTCCTTCATCTCCCGTGCCCCCTCTCCTTCCCTCCTATGGCCGCCACCCGCGCCCCGCCACCGGCCTCCACGCTCCTGCCGCCGGGCGACCTCCACTTCTTCCTGCGAGCCGATCCCTCGCTTGGGTGGCGTTCACTAATCGACTGGTCCGGAACACGGCGCACCCACGCTGCGCCGAGATGCCTGGCTTACACTCCTCTCTCCACCCACACCTCACTTCACCCCGCCCCCCTCTCAGCAGGGTGTCGCCCCACGCCGATGGACAAATAGGTGGGCCGTTTGTTCCCTACACGATCTCCTACCTTTTCTCTGACGTGAAAACAATCGCTTGTCGCCCGTGGTCGATGGCCTCAATTTTCCCGTAATGAGTTATACAAGGGCCATTCTAAGTGACTAGAGAATGTAGCTCGATTATGACGTCGGGAATGTCAGTTTTGACAACTACAGGCAACATTCATTTAAGATTAACTGAAGAATTTTCGTGTGATATTTTTCCTTACAGGAGTTTAATTAAGAGTATATTTCTCACAAAATAATTTTCTACTTTTTCTTTCTTTTATTATGTAAAAAATTGATAAATGTGATATAGCTTTTAGTGAGGCTAGCAAGCCTCCATTTCCTGTGACTATTTGAGAGTTATTTTACAGTTGGTGCATTTCCAAGGATTTATTTTTAAGTGATTTTTAAGGAAAGTGCATTCTAAGCTATCTGAAAATAAATCGCTTCGCCCCAACACTTCATTTCCAGTTTTTACATTTTTTGATACTAAATGAATAAAAGTTATTTTAAAAAAGGTAAATTTGTGTAATAACAGACTGAATGTAAGGTGACATTACACCTACAATTTTGACAGTATGTGATACAATGAACGGAACTAAATGGCTTCATTGATAAACAGGTCAATCATGACAAATATTACCGTTTCTTTGTCAATATTAATTAACCGTTTCGTTGTCTATGTTAATAATTATCGTTCACCCTACCTATTTGAAACGGCCTGAAAAGTACAAGTGGCGTGAAGCAGCGACCGCGTACAAAATCCTGTGGGTTCTAGTGTCTTACAAGTTACGACTAATTTTACCACGTGATAGTTGTATGGTTCTCATACTATCACATACTCCATTTGAATCCCCTCTCATCAATGAACATTCAACTATTGGTATTCAGGCTCTGCGATCACGCGATCATCAGTCGTGCAATGGAATGCAAAGCAAACCCCCACTGTGATCACCTGCCTATGAATGGGAAGGGCCTAGGCCTAAGCTTCCTTCCTCACCCACTCTCTAATATCAAAATCTGTGCATCCGTATCAGCGTCTGCGTGTCTCTGCCGCTCTCTCCACTCTCTCTCTTCTCTCTCCTATCTCTTTCCTCTCTTCTATCTCTTTCCTCTCTCTTCTCTCTCTCTCACGGTCTCTCAGTCTCGCGCTCTCTCGCGCTCTCTCTCGCTCTCTCTCTCGCACTCTCGCTCTCGCTCGCTCTCGCTCGCTCTCGCTCTCGCTCGCTCTCGCTCTCTCTCGCGCTCGCGCGCTCTCTCGCTCTTGTTTGCTCTCTCGCTCTCGCTCGCACTTTCGCGCTCTCCATAAAACGCTTATATTTTTCCTACAACCAAATCTGAGCCTGGGTATTCAATATTGTTATAGTTCTGGCACGTGATAATTAACATGAACAATTTCGTTAATATGCTTGAAATAGGAATATTAAGGCGGTAGGATATACCTTTTTCTTAATCTCCCTTATTTATTACGTTTTCTTTCGTATTAATGATTTAATTTTACTACATTCTCGATATAATATAATCTTCATATTATAATGAATGCATATTTGTACTAGATTTTTCACGTATTTTTATTAGGGTGAAACTTGGAATTTTTGTTCATACTACCATTTGTAAAGAAGACGTCAGTTTGATGTTGCATATTTTCGGACAGAATGAAATAGGAATTTGAATAACAATGTGAAACCTAATTTAGGGCACCATTATCTAAAATTTGTTATGGACAGTATGCCAATTTACACGTCATTGTGAAGAATAATGCTTTTTGAATGGAGAGTGCCCGTTGAGATGTATTGATTTACATTCATTAACCGTCGCATGGTCCGTTATTATCAATTATATTCCTCTAGTCTTAATGAAGATAGAATGTCTTTAACGTCCGTTGTTCTTTCACAGTGATGAACTACATCGTTTATAATTCTGTGTGACAGTGGTTTAGAAAGTGAATGTTGCAAAGCCATCGAAATGAGAATCGCTTCAAATTCATAGGGAAACGCTTGTACAATAGAATACGTGCATGTTTATGACACATTTCTGAGTGTTATAGAAAAAAATATTTAGAGATGTAACGTCTCCTTTACAATGCACTTACATAAAATAATATTTATAGTAATTTAACAAGCAGAATAATCAGCGCACCCATTTATATTTCTTTTCCTCATCCTGTAAAGTAATGTTCAGCGCAGTTATATATTTTTAATGCAAATGCTTCACAAAGTTTTAGAAATATTATGAATAAATTACAACAACGTCGCTATAGAGTACGACTAACTCAACAAGCGTTCTACGTAAAATAATTTAAAGATTCCTCTCAAAGTATGGAACTACAGGTGACTCTATATCTTCAACCTTTTGATCCTGCGAGTACAACTTAGAAAAATCATCAGAGGATTATCGAAAACTGAATACCGACATACGGTTACTGTAAATAACATTTAAGCCGTACAACGATGCTATTTTGAAATTTCTTTCCTATATCATTTATTTTTATTTACTTATTTCGTCGAAGAACAATACAAACTGTGTGTGACGCTTATGGGAGAAAGTACAATACGTATCATGAAGTATACTTGAACGTTTATTAGTAAAACACATTGTGGAGTTTTACCTTATCTATGACTGACATACGTTCTATTAAAAGGCGTCAATTTTGTCTAGGTTAATGAAAAAGACACAGAAAAAAATGCTGTGCGCTGTAACGGCCAGATGAAGGGTATTGGATTTACTCTGGGCCAAGAAATAATTGCGTCTTTGAACAAGTTCGTGTGGGCGTTTATGACTTTTGTTAAACAAAAAACGTCAATACCTTATAAGAAATCAGTGTACCTTACTAACGTGATTCTCTTTTAAAGCACGTTTTACTGCTGCTTTATGTGACCTCCTTTCGACGAGACGTTTACGATCGAGTCTTAATATCCAGGCGCCTCGATAGAGCAGATGTCGACAATGGAGTACTATGAGAGGGTCTTTGATTACTTCAATGTCAAAGTCATAACTGTGTTCTTACACATCAGGTAATGTGATCATGGTTTATCATTGGAATCATGGTTTACTATTGTTTACTCATTTCTTACTGAATAAAGTACAACCCCCAGTCTTTTTAAGAATTTTATCTAAAAATAAAACTTGTAGCTAGAATCATTGAAGATGGATATAGTTGTATGTTGTATCATATTCTATGTTTTTTAGCCTGGCTAGGTATGCAGTCTATTATATTGTAAATAATGGTATATACAGTGTTATTCACAATTCAAATATTGCGTAATAGAGGGATGTAGATTCTGAAACGTAAGAAAACCTGCGGAGATATTGCATTTCCTACATGTATCGTACACAGATTCTTCTGTTTCTTCCCAGATCGAAATCATTGTCAAGATCGTTTAGATAAACATCTTACGAATTCCTTTTAAAACATTCATTTCAAAAACAACTTGAAAGAGTTGCCACATCTGTTAGATAAGCAAATAGCAGTAGTTGTACTCTGTGCCATTTTGTTAATCTCAATTTGAAAGCTCACTGGCAAATAGCTGAGAAAGACCAAGCTAGCACGCTACAAAAAAACTCACGTGAAAATCACTTAGTAATAGTTGGAAGCTCAATCTTCTATCACTCAATACGAAAAATCCAATATTTGTCGTAGGGAGTACTGGTAAGTCTGTAACTCAGAATTAACAAACGACATAAACAAGAAAAATGCTTGCAGCAAATAAAAAAGTGTTTTATACCCTTAGAAAATACCGTTTAACAGATATTTAGTCATGCATTATTAATTTTTTTATTGTAATGTAATATTACAAACATAATCTTTTTATGTAAACAGCTGCCTATTTCATTCTATTAGAAACGTAAATTTTATATTTGCAATTAATCTGTAAAAAACGTTACTTCTCGGATTATTAACTACTCATGAAAATTCTAGGTTCCGATGACTCAGACACGAATGAATGCTTCACATGTGCCATCCAAGCAATTGCCGGATGTCACGTAATATCCACAGTATAATGTATGCATAAACTATGATCAAGTCTATCTTGTATTATTCTGTCGAAAAGGAAAAATTAAAAGAAATAGTCTAGTACAAATTTCGGCAAGAATTCATCGTGTATTTTTCTAGAGAAGTTGTATAAATAATACACTCTTCGATATAAATTGACACAATTTCAGTATTTACTTTTCCAGTTGCTGAAATAAAAAAAAACACACACACAATTAAATTGACAAAATCTAAAACCAACACAAGTAAAAGAATCTTAAAGGGTAGCAGATTACTAATTTATGCGCATAAGAAGTATGAACCCTTATTTAATATGTACATTCAGTTGTTAAAATTAATAAAATCATCTAATTCCATTAGATGAATCACTGTGTTGAAACAAAGAGCTTTATTTTATACAGAATCATTTAAAGATTTAGTTTAACCTTTTAACTGTAACAAATAATGAACTTTCTCTGAAGTGAAACAAATTTAAACATCAAAATTTTCATATAAGATAAATGTTAAGCTGTAAAGATTTGCATTGGCTTCTTTATAAGAAAAGCACCGGTCGTATAACCGCTAGCTAATTCAGTTGGACGCGTACTGTGTCGAGACTTAGATTTTTCTAAAAAAATAAAAATATGGAGTTCCATTTACATCTCCTCGACCTCCTTGTATTTGATTCTGGGACAGCCACGTTGAACTCTTTCCAGTTTTCGCTGCGTGCACCGATCTTTACCTCTTGACGTTCACTGGCAAAATGGTAGAATCTTCCTTTAGTTCAAGGGAAACTTGTTTCAAAGTACTAAAAAAATTTAAATTGACTGTTTCCGCTGGAGTATAGAATTTTGCTAGATTTCTCTTCGTGGAGGGCCTCTATGCGTCTTATGTTGAAGCCAAGCAGTGGGTAGTGGCGTGAATTTAAAACTCCCAACGACGCGATGTAATTAGTCGTTGTAAGCGGTTACGTCTGTGTATTGAACAATGGATCTAATCTCTGTCCATTATTTGCAGTGGTTTTCGGCTCTCAACTTCATCGATATGAGAGTTACTTGATTTGCTTCGCTAATGTATTTACTTTTTGTTACATTTTAATAACAAATGGTTGATTACATATTTTACTATTACCACAGATAAATCATCTTAGCTTAAACAGGTGGAATAATAGTGGTCTTGACGTAGTAATCACTTACCGCTTGAGCACTCTTGTGTCGTATAACCAAGATACGATCGGCTGGGATGACTTAGCGAGAAGATCGCTCACTCTGTAGCGTACTTGGAAGAGGTAGTAGTTTTGTAGTAACGAGGATGTATTTTTTTGCCGTAGATAATTTGTTGGGTCAAATTTAGTCACTGTCTAGTATAGAATACTAGCGGTAGGCTGCTCTGCTCTGCATTTTGTTGTGATTTATACAATAAATGCCAGAAGATCGACGCAACAGATTCCTTATAACCGTTCAGAGACTAAGTGGGATTTGTCTTCCTCATTCTAATTCTCTTTCTCTCTCTCTCTCTGTCTCTCTCCTTACACTTTCTCTCTCTGTCACACACACACACACACACTTAGAAGCACTACACACTCACAAATGTGAGACTATACTTAAATCTTGTGCCGTTGAGAGAAAGAAAACCTCACAAACCGACGTTGAGGTCGGCGGCGGATCTCACGCCCTAGCGGTGGAAGTATATGGACTCCTCCCGGAATATAACATTCTCAACATTTACGTGACCAATGATCTCAGTAGTAGACGCGACCGCAATCAATACTCACAATGACTCAGTCAGGCGTGTTGGCCAGAATGGAGCGGACAGGCTACAAGCTTCAAGTGCGACGGGGGTGGTGGGGGCGGCCAGAGTGGCGACGGGTGGCATCGCAGCCATGTACCGGCACTCACCTCGTGTGGTGCCCGGAAACTCATTATAAGTTCGGTGTCGCGCGCCCGCTATATATTTACATGTAGAAACTTGGCAGTCTGGGAGAGTGCAGGGCGGGCGAGGAGCGGCGAGGGGCACGGGGCAGGGTGGGGGAGCGGGCAGCGCTCGCCTACCTCGCAATATTGTCTTCCAGGAGCGAGTGGAGGCGCGCCCGCCCTCCCGCCTGTCACAGCCCGCTCACGCTCCGCTTCCAAGGGGGGGGGATATGGGCGCAGTGCTGCACCTGTCGGAAAGAGAGGCCGGAGTAGTGTTGTATGGTTAGTTTTTGAAATGTTCTGTTACTATTCGTAACATCGACCTACTATAGCCACTGGCGTAGCACGACCCACTGGCGCCGAATGTGTAGTGGAGTAATCGTCCCTTAATCTTGTCAGTTACCGTCAGTCAATGCCTTTTAACCCTTCGGCCAGGGTACGGGAGCCGTTAGATTCCGGACTTCCCACGGAACCCGCGATGTCTCGAATTGCTTAACCTCCGAGACTTCAAGGAGTTTAGTTAAGTAATTCGACTTGCGACGCCGGCGTACTTTGTAAGTAGTTATTTCAATGTGTGCTTTTTAGTCATTGTTCGTTCTACATGTTTAATACGCTAGGAAAATGTTGACGGTTTTGTGAGATTTAATAGAAACTCTCCTCATACAATTTTAAGGAATATGTTCACGTCTTTGCTAATTTAATTGTAATATGTTTCTGACGTTTTGTTTGACCTATTACTGTCACACGTTTTCTCTTTCTCCCTCCGGCAATACAGTAAGATCTAAAAAACTAGATCCCTGACGGGGAATCGAACCCCGTTCTCCCTCGCGACAGGCGGGGTCTAACCTCTATACTACCGAGGACATGTCCATCGTAGTTGAATTCAATGACAATTGACCTTCATATTTTACAACACACCTTCTTTTGACTTTTAGTAATTCTTTATATTTTATTTGTATTAGTATTAATCACATTTATTAAACTTTACATCTGAAGAAATATCGTATATTAATGCAACCTTATGTCTTGCCAAAGAATGTCATACACTATTTCATTGTCATTTTTATCTTGTTCTATAAGACTCTATAAAATATGAAACGGTTATTTAATTTTCTCTTGGTGAAGCAATCTGATTGTTGAAGCGCTCTTTATTATATTCAGAGAAACCCTTTTTAAATGGAGTTACTTTGAGGAAAATGTGAAAATGTTTTATATCATGAAGTACCTCCATAATTAATATACGTATTTCAAATTTGTAGGGCCTCGAGTTAGATCAAATCGATCTGGAATTTAAATTTTTGAAATATATGTACCGTTTAGGTACTAACGTGGTTCAGACAAACTGAGGGACGGGAGGACGGACTGATAGACGGATGTTTCGAAAAATGTTCCTCCAAGACTCTTAAACCACGCATTTGTGTCAATATCTCGTAATGGGGTTTTTGCTTGATTACATAACAATTGATTGGTTCTAGATTTGCGCCCAATCGAACGGCAAACTCTCGCAAAACGTATTTAATCAGGGTATTTCCTGCAAATCATTTTCGCATTGTCGTTAACGGGGTACTGCAGCACTGTAACACGTCTTTTCCATAAATGAATGCAGTGATCTTTATCTTATTTTCTGCGTGTGTCGTGACACGGGAATATTCTCTGCGTTTTTAAATACGTATTACATCAGAATTCTGCACACATTTTAATGCATGATGCAAAATAATAATATCTGGCAATGTTGTGTTTATTCATGACTAGTTTAGTGGTCGGACTAGGTTTATGGGTGTGGATTAATAAGTTATAAAATATACTTTTTCGGCACTCTGTGCAAAAGGCTAAAAGGACTATTGAAAGTCATTGCATGCGATTTTGGGTTTTTAAGTAATACTGTTCACCGCAAGCGAGAAAGGTAGCTGAGCATTTCAAATTAGTATCATCACAGTTGTGACATGAATTTCTTTGACGAAAATGAGCTGGAATTATCTTACATGTGCGATGTAAGTTCCTATTACTTTCATTCTCAGATGGCCGCTTATCAGCGTTATAAATGGTGTAATTGGCGGTACTAAAATGATGTAAGGAATATTACTTAAACAAAGTAAGCCGCTTTTAAAAACTGTTCCGCTAACAGCTCGATTGAAACCTCATAATTTTACAATACATCAACCCTGAAACAGTTAAAGTAATTGAATAAAACTTTATTTGATATTGGACAAAACAAATAGAATTGTTTAATTATTTTTCTAAACAATGAAATCGCAAACAAAGGCAAGAAGTAAAAGAATCTAACATTATTGATTGTAAAAGCCATTTTATTAAGGAAAGAGAAAAGCTGTTATTGTATATGTTCTCGAAACACAAAATTTTCCCCTATGATAAAAATATTAAAATAAACAATTCAGATTTTTTTCTTTCAGATATCGACACAACCGTATTGCATTTTCAGTTTGGGTAAAGACAACTGATAATAACTAGATAAGGAAAAGGAAAGTTAAAACTCACATCAAACAGTAAATTTCAGTACAGTACTTTCCTTAGATTTTGTCGTACATTTTACGTACTATTTTTTACTATAAAAAAGACATTTAGTTCTTACTCAGATTAACTTAACTGTGGCTGCTAAGTGAAAAGTATATATGAATGCTTTGTTAAAGTGTAAGACTTCCGGTCTGACACTTTCTTTTTAATTTCCTGTTAAAAATGGATTTGAAATTTAAACATTCAAGCTATTATTCTGAGAAAATAGTTGAGTTTTAAGACGTACGTTGTATATAATTTTTATCTTGTATTTCGATAGAAATCAACACACTGCATCCGTTTAAGAATGTATAGGGACAGTCCTTATACTATGGGTATGTATTTATTATGCATAGGCTACACTTCGTGCATGTAATTGTATCATGCGCTAAATTTCAAAATTAAAAGAACAATTAAATTTTAACCAGAGTAGAAAAATATTTTATTTATAGGATATTATTAATTTTATTTTTTGATTAACTATTATTTATGATTTTATGATTGATTGATTATTGATATGATACAATGTGTTTGTATCAAATATTTTATACTTCGTCCAAGATATATATATATATATATATATATATATATATATATATATATATATATATATATATATATATATGTTTATACACAGCTATATTTTTTATATAAGTATTGATATTCACATTGATTGCAAAAGTACTACTTTCAGATTAAATAGAACTAAAATTTAAATATATTCTCCTACATAATTTGATTAATTCGTTTTAAAATATAGATTATTTTAATGTTCGATTTTTAACGAACGATGCAATTTTCTATAACACTAGACACTTGTGCATGACAACAATTAATTGCAAGTTAAGTCTGTAGGAAAATATGACATTAGCAACATGGGTATGATGGATGACTTGTTTGCGTGTTTTAATGTGGTGGCTAGAATATTGAATTCCGGAACGTGAAGACTCCACTGATTTATCGCAGCTAATAGATCAGACAAAATCCGAGACTAAAATAATGAATGTAAATATAAACGTCAGAAGAAACAACGAGTAACATATTTTTTAAAATATTTCAGGTAGAAGAAACTGGGGCACTATGAGCCATAAAAATTGGAACATTCAGAAGTTCCTTACATTGAAGATAAATAATTTCATATCATACATACAACTAAAGACACATTCATATTTTAACATTGTGTGGTTGTCACGAAATAATTAATGGTGGATAAACAATGAAAAAACAAAACTTTTCAATGGATGACCCATCGTGATCCATGCCTGGGACACGATGCGTTAGTGTCTGGAATACAATGGGTCATAAGGATTCCAGCATAATTACCCCCTTTTCATCATTGAAGAGCCACTATTGTTTTAAAAAATAAGGAATTTGACGAGCACAAACAGTATAATCACACGGAAATGCAACCGAGAACAAATTACTATCAGCACGAACAATAGAGCATGTTGTTTCGTGCAAGAGTTCTCAGCACTTGCCAATTAACACGCAGTTTTGCAACCTTTCTCGGCAATTACCTTTCTGCTGTTTTTAACTGTTGATGTTTGTGTTTCATCTAAATTCAAGACGCATGAAGTATCACCTAGTATAGGTTCTCGCTTTAACGATTGGTAAGTGTTGAGAAAAGCCTGCACGTTTCGACGATTGAATGCCGTGCCACGAGTAAGACTACAACGCCCTGGAGACCTTAGGGGCAAATCTTTATTTCTTTTGACACATTCTGCAATTTCTTTTCGTAACCATGCATTTGGATATGTACCATTATTTTCAATAGCAGTTTAATAGGCAAGTTTGCGGAATCTTTTATGGCAAACTGTACAACATTTTGCAACTAGCAATCAATTCCTCTTGGAGTAAAAACTTTTTTATGGCTGTAGTTTGATTTGAGTTCAACTTTTGCACCGGACAGTGTTTGTATCTTATTGTTTCCAGCTTAACACCACAATGATCAGCTGCACTTCTTATGCTTCTACCTTCAACCAAATATATTGCTCTTTTCTTATATGTTTCATTGTATACTTCTTTGGTAGCTTTTATATTTTATTTTCAAACCATATCTGGTAAATATGTTATACGACAAGAATTGTAGCATATGACCCACGATGCCTCATCATTATCTGTCTCCTTTTTTGCCCCAATTGCTAATTAATTTCCAAGTACCTAGATTCAACCTATAAAATTAGTTACCGTAAGTTCACTCTTACTCAGACAATGAAGTCAGACCATTGCCACCTAAGTAGTAAGTCAATCGGTTCATTTTAAAACCCCGCAAGTCCGGAATTTCAGGCATTGTAATGTTGTAGGAAAACAAAGAAAACTGAATAATTAAATACAAATAAAACTTTTCTCTTTTTATTTATGATGCATAAATCTTGATTGAGAATGCTATGGGGACATGTAATTTTCTTGAATCAATGGTACAATAGTCGCTGAACTTATTTAAAAGTTTATAACTTACGGGATTTCCAAAATTAATCAGGAAAATTTTACCTTAATATGAAAATAAACACTGGATATCAGCAAACTTTCAGTGACCCATCGTACCGCATGGCACATGTTGATCAGGTCTCCCCTACATAATTGATCTTATCCCTTGAGTTTCCATTTTTCATTGGTAAAGTACTACAATGCTAAGTATATACGCTTAGTACAAAATAATACTACATAATCATTTCGACACTATGTCCTAGAGCTTTAGTCTTGTCAAATGATGGTTTGGGGAGAAAATATAGATATTTTATCCATTGTTCTTAATATTTTTGAGGGTTCTGAATGAGTACTTCAATTTTACCACTTTGTAAATGTGCATTTTCAGAAAACTCCAAAACTTTGAACTTGTTTCTGTTTTTCGTTCATAACTTGAAAAAAGCAGTTTTAGAGAAAGATATTCCTATACGAAAATAAATTTCATTAATTTTCTACGAATTATGCACGTTGTTGTCACGTTAATGGTTTAGAGGCAAAAGTGCGGTAAAATTTCACAAAAAATTCACTATATTACCAAAACGTGTTCTTACACTTGGGCTGATAAATTAAAAATAATCACATTCACAGATGTGTGAGAGCATAAGAATCACATACATTAAGTTTCCTACAAATTATTTATTCTAGGTATCATAGTGAGGCTCTGTCTGGACTTTAGAACGCGTTAACTTCGTATGCATAGGGACGTAGCAAGCAAACCAAAGCAACTCTCATTTTTCGTGACGATGTCTGTTTTCGTTTTATGTTTATTTAAAACAATTTACTTCATAAATAGTATTAAATTTGTTATCTGCACATGTGAGTAAAAGTTATCAGTAAATTCAATCAATTTATTGTTTTTTAGTTTGGATCGCAGCGGTATGTATAATCCGTAAATCTATTGTTGAAAATATTAGTATTGTTTATGTAAGATAATACTACTCACATTGGGGTTCATAGTTTTCTAGGATACCGCGAAGTGGCTTTTGGAGGACTGAAAAGTGGGCATTTAGGGAAAATATTGGCATTGTTGGTACTGATTACCTCGTTCTATTGACGAATCCAATTTAGTTTTTCTAAGATTTGATGTAGATTAGACATAGTGGTTTCTCGGAAACCAACACCATGGGCTTCGAAGGATTATACAGTCGTGTATTGTGAAGCGCCATCATATTTTACCACGAATATTTTCCATGAGTGACGAAGGGTGGGGTAAATATTTTTAACACTGGGTTTAAATGTCAAATAAAGTATTACAAAAAGTTCTCTTATCTACACCCACGTGGTCGTATCGTGAGTATACAATTGATAGTATCAGTCGTATACCAACGACAGACCCCTGAATAAATTCCAATATAATTCAAGTCTTCTTACATTCTCGCCCTTCCGAAGATACTTTATAAAAAGAGAAAGTTATATATTTTAACTAAGGTTACATGTACTTGGCAATGTAGTACTATTATTTTCTACAAGTTTCTGTTAAAATATTTCAGCTATGGAACTATAGCAAGAGCATAAATACTTTTCTCATTATCTATTCTTGCCGTCCTTTCCTCGGGGACACAGATGGCCACGTACATTTGCTTAAGAATTGGTTCAAATTGGCAAGGTTACTTTGTTTGCGTAGCTGTTATCTACATTGACAGATACTCAAATAAGATTGCAGCGTGTTAATGGACGGTCTTGGCTGAAGGAGAACGCTAAGTTTCCTCAAACCTATTACGTTCGTGATGATTTCGAATTGTTTTATATACATCCGATAAGCGTTGGGAGACGAAACGATCACTTACGATTCAGAAAGGTGCTGATAATAAAAGTTCTATAAGAGGAGATAGTAATTCTTTACATAAACAATGATAGAGGAAATATGTGTTTGGGTTCATCATTGCGCTAATCCATTGGTATGCGTCTGTTAAGTCCATTTTTATATATTTGAGGTATTTTTCTTACTAAGTTACATTGTAAGTTATATTATTCTGTTCTTTGATTTGTGAAATCATTCAAGCTGTGGAGTGGAGGTGAACTAAAATATTGGTTCCTTCTATATTGATTCTTAACTAAGTCAGAGATAAGGGGAAATGTCCAGGAAAAATCCAACTTTGAACCTTTATTTTGTTTTAAAAAGAATATTACGTATTAAAAGTGTGTATAAAATGGTTTCATCGCCTGAGTAGCAAAACATGAGTGGTAGACAATTTTAAACGGATCATCTTAAACTTAATTTATCTCAAAATACCTTTTGAATTGAGTTTCACTTGTATACCGACGGTATACAATTTAATATCCTCATATTCCTTTACTCGACGCATTCCTTTTCCGGCCAGGTTTCTCGTTAATTTGCTCCGAATTTCCCGTCGTTCGCCTACCTATCAAGAAGCTCCAGCGTGTGCTGATTACGAAAAAAAAGTGCCGAAATGAGGGATCTGGATGAAGATTGCGCAGCTGGAGAAGAGCGGTTACAGTCTCGTTACGGAGACGCAGGGTCGTCCGTTGGCCGATGCCAAGAGCCCCCTGGGACGGCTCTGCGTGGGCCCGGCGGCGGCGGCGGAAGAGACGGAAGAGGGAAAACGAGACGGTCGACGACTCGAGGAGTAGGGCACGAGGGAGGCAGCCAGGAAGCCGCCGTAGCTTGCACGGCGAGGAGGAGGAGGGATAACCGCTGGGCCCGTCCCGAAGGAACTGGATCTGGAGGTGGAGGTGGAGGGGTAGGTGGAGGTGCGGGCCGGTTCACCAGTATATTTCTCAGCGCATGTCTGACAATAGAGCTACACCTCGTTTCGTAAAATGTTTTTTGAGAGGCTTCATCTTCGACGTAAGTTTAATTCTTCTTTCCAATTGTTGTTGTCTTTGTTGTTTTTACTTTCTATCATACTACTTACGGTGTATACAGTATTGTAATGCTGCAAAAGCCCCGCTTTTTAGAAAAAAGTTTGTGGGGGGCCCAGTTATCAAAAATGAGGATACCTCTTATTCATGTAAATAGTAAGTTACTTCCGTCTAACACGTTGTGTACTCGGAATCTAAGTTTTCTGATAACGAAAAATAACGAAAAATTAGTTTACGGCAAAACACCCATCAGTCTGTCTGAACAAAGCTACAACGACTGAACAACTAACAATTGTTTATATTTATGTGTATATGTATGTGAAAGTGACATTATATAGAATGTGAGATATTTTGAAAATTGTGAGATGTACAGGTTTTGTGATCTGACGCTTAGCCTTACTAATGCAATTAGCATAATGTGTTATGTATACATTATTCAACCTGTTTAATAAATTACAAACTCCAAATTTACCAAATTACCACTTTTGAATGAGTATTTCACCTTCATGAATGCTATGTAAACAATGTTAATTTCTAATTGAATAATAATTCGCTCAGGTCTATTATGTATTTTAACTCGTTATTGTCATGAAACGAGGTCAAGAAATCAGAATTTCATTATCAATTCATATCATACACCATCTGGTTTGTGTAAACATTTGCATTTAGACCACCTTTAGCGTATTGTAGAATAATTTCTTTTTCTATTTGTTCTAGGGTTGCGGCACTGCGACTGAATCGAGGTACGTTTATCTGTATACTAAATAGTGTAAATTTAAAATAGTAAGAAATAAGGCCTAAAGGTTCCGTGCTGTTTCCTGTTGATGAGCACAAACCTACCAGTTCACAGTTTTTTTGTTGTTTTCCATTAAACAGTGTTTGAGTATTCTGGAGGTACTAGAATGTAAAGGATAGATAAATATATGTTAGTATGGAAGGATCCCGTGAGATCCGTAGGACGTTGACTAGAGAATTGTTGTGATTTCACGTGGGTATGGAATTGACTTAAAATCTCCAAGATGACAAATTAGGGCAGCCGATCTCGAGAATTCCCCGTCGAACACACTTCATTCATGACTGCCGTTTAACTGATTCCCAAACTTTACAAGCTGTTAAAAAAACCTGATTCCGTGAATTAATCTTACATGGGTCTTACATTATTCTTACATTGAAGGGTTAATGCAGAATTTTGTGGTCACTTGGATGTATAACTGCAATACAAATTTATAACTTTATTCCATAATATATATTTATTTTCACTTTATATCATTAAAAAATAAGAATTACTGTAAAGAGAATAGCTATAAAATGTTTTGGAGGCAAAACAAGTTCGTGATAGGACGTTCTTAAGTATGGACTCTGTGTTCTACATTATAGTTTATAGAACTGAAAAAGTGAGACCACCATTTGGAAAACATCAGCTAAAATTATTTGTTGTTGTAGCTTTCCTTGAAAAAATTGATCTACATTGTGATATGTACTTAAATGAGCAAAGGTTCTTTCGCAATTTGTTGTACTTTTCAATAACATGCATGAGGAAAAGTTACTTTAAACGATCCACCCTAATTATTTCCGAAATTTCTGCAAATTTTAATCTGTGACCACTACGAGTGGTTACAGTACAATTACGAGTGGTTGCGGTGACTACGTTACACAATTTGCCATCCCTTAATTACGGAATAAGAAAAAGTCTCTCAGCGCATTTGCAAAAGTCAATTAACCTTCTTCTTACTAAGTAACCCGGACGCAGCCTACTAGAGATATTGGATGTGCAATTAAAAGGAAAGGAAGCAGACAGGAAATTAAGGCGTGTATGTAGGGTATTCCCTCAAATTTAATGAGAAAAGGAATTGATTAAAACAACGTCTACTCTCTTGTGAAATGCTCTCAAAATTGAAGGAATCATTTACTCGCTTCTAACTATACCGAGGAAAACGGGACGAATCAGGAGTAATTGATTTTTGGAATATTGTAAAGAAGGATGAAAAGTAACTAGCGAGATTTTAAGACTATTGTAACTTTTATGGATGCTATTGTAGTAAGCGCAAGAGCGGTTATATGGCGGATAGCAAATTTCCACTGGCTATTAAACTCACTATTAAAATGTTTGATTCAATACGTATATTACGTATAGCAATAAGGCTGATGACGTTTTTAAGAGCGCAAGGTCCGGATATTTGAAGAAGCAGGTTTGTATGTATGTACTTTGTCACAACAACTCTTTTCGATCTCAGGCCTACCAGTCAAAGAAGCAGGTACTAGAACAAAAGAGTAGGGTTTATAAAAATATCAGAAACTAGAAAAGGCTGAAGTAAAAAATATGACCAGACAAAGGAAGAGCGGTATGGAAATTGAACTAATTTGATGCTTTTCAGGCGACAATGAGGCATTCTTTGAAATGGCGAATGACTCGGATAGTACCAAGGAATGATACAAAGCAATACAAAGGGGAAGGATGCCGAAAATAGAACAGACAGAGTTGACAATTGAAATGCTATTCGCGACAGCGAAACAAAAGTGGTTGGGGCAAACACCAGGTTCTGAAGGAAGCGTGAAAGAAAGGAAAGCCGCTTTAGAAACGATGACGACGGCGGGGACGGCAAAGGAGACAGCGGGGTGAGGAAAATAATAAGTACTGGCGAGTGGCGAAAAGCATGGCGACAAGGCTACAATAGGGGCGGAGAGGGGTGTAGCCCGGAACGAAGGCGGCGACACCGACGCGGAAACGAGAATGCGGTGACTGGAACGACGGCGAGGACCTAGGAAAGAAGCAGTGGCGGGACCGGTGAAAAAAGCAGCGATCGTGATTGAGTCGGCGATATTAGGTCGTTGGAGACAGGGGATGATAGGATTCACGCCCCCACCACAAAACCAAGGAGCTGCTTGGGTGGTGGACACAGGGGTTGTATCAGGGAACGGAGGGTGCGCCGCGGGCGCGAACGCGGAAAAAGGACCGTGGATATGTATGGGGGTTGCGGCGTGAACACAGTAAGGAGTCGAAGGAGTCGAAGGAGTCGAAGGAGTCGAAGGAGTCGAAGGAGTCGAAGGAGTCGAAGGAGTCGACGGAGACGACGGAGACGACGGAGACGACGGAGACGACGGAGACGACGGAGACGACGGAGACGACGGGATTCCCGTGGACAGGATCGTGGGAGGCATGGCGGTGGGTGGGGACGGGCAGCGGCGGAAGCAGCGGCGGAAGCAGCGGCGAGACGGCGCGGCGCGGCCTGGCGCGGAGGCGCGGATAGCCGGATCAATGCCGACCGTGGCGGATCAAGGCCCCTAAATTGCTCGGCGGCCGCCGTCCCCACAGCCAACAATCCGCAATAATTGAGGAAGAGATCCCGGCGGCGCGCGGTGCGGACACGGCCGTCCCAGGGGGCGTGTCGTGGGCGGGGCGCGGCGGGAGGGGCGGAGGCCGCAGGGGTGGAGGGCAGCGGCTAGTAAAAGGAGGTGGACCGGAGGCGGGGACAGACTTCGGTGCAGGGGGTTCCAATCTACGGGAGGCGACAGAATTTTGCTACATACAAATGCTCGACACGAACAATCGAATGCCTAAAATTATGAACACGTTTATCTTTTCTGTATTAAATTTATAAAAGAATGATATTTTCAATGTATAGAAATATATTGTTGATAGTGTAGAACTAAATGTTGTTCAGTGGAACAAAACATGTGTTTAAAACTACTTTTAAATTTGTATATGCGTTTTTTCGCAAGAAAGAGTGAAGAAAGAAAGAAAATAACAAAAAGGAAGAATAAAGAAAGAAAATAGGTGGAAAGGGAAAAACATTAGCAAAGAAGGAAAATGAGTAACCTAAGAAATAAAGCGAGAAATCAAAGAAAATGAACAAAATAAATGAAAGAATAAAAAGCACTTGTATTGTAGAAGGTATGAATTTTTAAACGTGAGTCTATCACCAGGTATTTGGCCGCTGAATGAACGGTCATTTCTTTTGGGAAAACTCTCGTTCATACGAGTTCTTTTGAATTTCTTTTACTCTTAGTAGTATTAGTAAATATATCGGTGGCAATTTTCAAATCAGCCTCGTTTTGTTGGTACGTGTTTGAGTCCCCTGTTCTAAAGCAAGGGTACTTAGAACTTGGAAAGGGTATTGCGGAAGGCCTCGTCGGTGGGCGGCTACAACCGTTGTAGTGGCAACTGGCAGGAGAATCCGGGTCGCCGGCAAAGGGGCTTAGTGAGGAAAAGCGACGGGAGAAAACGAGTGGAGGCTGGCTTTGGGCAACGGATGGACGAATGACGAGTCGGGGCTGGCTCACGCTGGGAGGGATTGCGAATGAAACAAATCGAGAAGGCTTACGACTGTTCTGTTAATCTTTGAAGTATGTAGTTCTGTGTGAGTGTGTGTGTGTATGTGTGTGTGTTTTAGAGAGAGACACGGAGAAAGAGAGAAAGGGAAAAGGAAAACTAGGATTCTTCACAAAGTGATGACATGATTCGATGTTATTTTCTTGATGACATTTGTGCAATCATTTTCCTCTATATTATTATTTATTAATTAATCTGGAAAGTTGTTATCATTAAATGACTTCATTTTTAAGCTTTTATTTGTTCCGTTATGGCTTATAGTTCAAAGTGCGTTTTTAGATATTATTCTTTTAAAATTGTACCTACACAACATCCACGAGAATTAATATTGCAATATTAACGACCAAAACATTGACATAAGTACAGCTATTAAAATAATTCGAATGTTATCCTGTGTGTTGCACAATTCCTCACTGAGAAAAATACTTAATATTGTACTTTTATCAACAGTTTTAGTAGTTGATAATGACATACTGAATATCGCAGAGTTTTAATAATGAATAAATTAAAAATTAGTTTTGGTTCAAATACGTCTTTTGGGGAACTTTAACAAGCGTTTGAAATTAAATTAGGAATAATCCAAGAAGAATTATCAATGTTAGTCTTATTATATTTCATTGGCCATATTAATTCTTCGTTTTCCGCTTAATACAATACCATTACATTATACTATCTTATAATTAAGTTTTAGCTATGCATGTTTCAATGAAGTTTTTGTTGCTGCTACACCACCTCTGCAATTTAAACCATCAAACGTCCAAGGTGAATTTAAAATAAAATTAAATTTTGAGTCTGAAGATTCTTGAGCGGTCGTGTTTGTGGTTTCCACATCACGAATAAAACTAAAAACGAGAATTATTTTCAATACGGCTAAGCCAAATTAGTGGTCAAATTGTCATCTAAAGTTTAGAGTACTCAACATAGAATATGCTTCGTTCATTTCTAGACCCCCTATTATTTTCGGATTATTTTCTATTGCTCACGCAGTTCAGTTGATACGATAAAATGGAAAGAGGAAGTATATGGTAGATTATATAAACATATTTACTAGGCTGTCCGGGTGACGCCGCGTCCATGGCGAAGGTACTGACGTTTCGGTCGCCTTTCTGCGACCTTCCTATATAAACATAGCTATTATATTTATTGTGATATCAATGAAACAATTAATTTTTGTGAATTAGTGTCGCTTGAGTATGTTCTCACATGTTTCAGGTTGTTCAAATATTACTTACAATATTTATAAAATACTTACCCTCGATGCAAAATACACGTGTCAATACAATAGAATACACATTCCGCTTTAAACACGTATACAAACAATTGGCATGTCCAAATTAATTGGATAAATGTGACATTTCGAGACTGTGACTACAGAATTCAGTTTAGGACGAAAGGGAACAAAATCATTAAAGGAAGCCATAGTTGTAGCGGTTGAATTGCGAACTGTCTCCTTTCTCATCTTCCGTTTCTCTCGCTCTCACTTTCTTCCACCGCTCTCTTCATCGTTTGCGGGGCGCGATGGCAGTTTCACGAGCTCAGCACAGACTAATTACACGGAGCGTTCTGTCTTTACTTCGGCATTAGTTTTGCGGCGTCGGCATTAGTTCGCGACCACGGCGAGGGTCTCGCTGCCGCCACTTGCAAAGCTGCCTCTGCACCTTGCTGGGGCGGGAAGTGTGCTTTAGCAGCCGGAAGACGAAATGAAGTATTTGATACGAGAGGTATGTAGTTAGAACGATGAACTGTACATATTAAATTATTACTCGAAACTCGGGCTTGTGAGTCTTGGTTTGTTTCCGGAGTCATTTACTTTCGTCGAGATTTTGATTGAGAATTTGCTTATCACTTTGTTGAAGTACAGATTGTTGGTTTAGTAGCATTGTGAATTTACTAAGATTTATCATTAATTCTATCATGATTCTTCAAATCTTTTTTCTTTTATGGGATGCGATATATGTCTGTCACATTCGAGAATCCTCAATGCATTCTTCTGAATTTTGGCCTGCGCATTCGCGCCTCCACCCACATGTTCGAAAACACATCGTCAAAAGACAAACACTCTCCTTCGCACATATTTGTACGTATGCACAGATGGAGAGACTGTGTTTAGCAAAGCGTGTTAATTCTGTTACAAAATGACGTTATTTGTTAGAGCACACACTTATAAATAAGGATGATCGATTAACTTCTAAAAAATGATACCATGCTCTTGAGAAGAAAATGTTTAGTTATTTATTCATTTGCTGTAGAATATGCGACAGATTTAATGCTAAGAACTTCGCGATCACCATACCTTTCGACGCATACATACGATAGAAAAGAGTACAATTACACTTAAACTCTAGATAAGAATTTTACTTGCCCGGATTTTAATAATGAAATGATCTTTGTGGTGAATTGTACGAATTTTGTTGGCCTCTACATTATATCAGAGTGTATGATCTTGTGAATAGGAGAAACAAATTGTCAATTTCTGTTTAATTACAGTAGGGAACAAAAATATTTTGTTCTTCCAGGATGAGAGTAGGTGATTTCAAAGAAAGCAATCACGCTGATTTTGAAAATCATTATAAAATGTTTCTATCACGCCCGGTACAAATATATGAACATGTTTACTATTTGGAATAAACAAAATCATATTCTAGTTGCCAAGAAGAAAATTTATGAGTATGTTCACATGAGGTAAGAACAAGTTTAAAATGGAATACGCATATTCGTGCAATAATACGCAAGCATTAAAATGTTTTGTTGATATTCTCCAGAACATTTGTAGAGCGAGTTACAATGATTTGAGTTTTCAATATAACCACAACCTAAGGTTCGTTGTAAAGATGACACAACACTGGTTAGCAGCCCATGTTTTGTCGTGATCACAAATAGACAGCCAAAGTATAAAGAACACACAAGTTTTGTAATTTCATATATTTTTCCCTTTGAAGTTTGGGTGTAAATCTTCCACAAATGTAACAGAAGTTGCCGGGCTAGTTCACAAATCCACCGAGAGCTTCAAGTACTTCGCCTCTCAGAATTTATCTTTTAAACCTCTCAAAAATATTACCTTCTCCTCCCAACATGTTCCAACACTCCAATGTACAATCTCGACTAAAACGCACATTATCCATCACGCATTACATTCAGATTCCCCAAAGATCTCTTTTGCCCATCCTAATTCACAAAACAATTTGCCCTCTTTTCCCACAAACGCCTCCCTTCACTTCTAAACAACAAATGCAAAACTTCTCTAAGTTAAATTATTCAAATATGAATTTTTATGGAACATTTAGCCGAAGTATTGTAAAGAAGATCACGTAAAATCATGATATGTACCCTTCAAATTTTCCGAAAGACGCAAGTCAAACGGGAAGAAAATAAATTTTAAAAAAGTTATAGGGTTGATTTGCCCGCTTTTGATGTGAAATGATTTGCGAAAATATCAAACCAAGAGATTCTTTTCTAGAGATCATCACTTTATAAAATCCTTATAACTGTAATGTATTGAGGCACACGCAAACCAAACACGAACTTCAAGCGCACTGTGGGTACAGTTCCGCATGACATCGACTGACTCAGAATCTGCCACCCCAGGAGTTGTATACTTCTATAAGGTAAAGGACTAACATAATTCCTTTAGGTGACTGATACGCAGTAAAAAACGTACACGTGGCATCTTTTCAAACCATATAAGGTGCACTAAGGCGTACTAAGACGTACTAAGAATTCTAAGACCTACTCATAGTTGAGCGCGACTTCTAGACGCGAGAATAAAGACGGCAATCTTCGAATACCGAAGGTAAGAAAACAAGAAAGCCTTATTTTGGTGATATTTCATAAAAGTGGCAGAGTTGAACGGAACAATTATTTTATTTTTAAATAGATGTTATGCATATAGTTTCTACATATTTTACAGGGGCAAATTACATGTATTCGCACTAACAGAAAAATACGGTATGATACGACATGAAGATATGGTATATTTAAAATCTGTGACAATTTATGACCTTTTTATTGTGGTATTCGAATTTTAGTCTAAAATTGATTATGTTGCACACTCCACCTTCTTGGAAAAGAAAATCTTGTTCCTAGTGTAATTTTTAATATGATCAGAAATATATATTTATACGAAAAAACGTGAAACTATAAACTTTTAACACATTGGCCCGTTTCACTGAACCATGAGAAAAGTCGAACACTACGTCGGCATTGTCCCTTTTTATAATATGATGGTGTCTAAAGAAATGTTTTAATTGCTCATCAATGTATCCAATTTTATTGAAATTTATAATTATTTGATTTTACGCTGAGGTTAACAGTTCAACATTTAATTGTTTTCGATTGCAAATATAGTTTTTATGAACAATTTCTTACTTAGTTTTTTTAAACGCGTAAATTTCGAATATTTTTGTTTCTTGTAGTTTCTCTTTGGATTTCATTTTTTTAATATATAGGTTCTACGTATGTAATGTATATTTTTAATTATGTGATATTGAAAAATTATTTTAAAAAAATAAATGTCGAAATTTTGATTTATACAAGCGTGTTTTTCAAAGCGTCTATCTGTTTGTTTGCCTCTCTGCCAGACAGTTTGTCTGCTGTCTCCATTCATCCGTCCATATTTCTGTCTGTCTACTATACTAACGCCCAAACCGTGTTCAGGAGTTTTTATAATTAGGTATATCCCATTAGAGATCTTACTAATGTCATGGATACTCGAATTTAAAAGAGATCTTTTAATTTCTGGTCCTTTTTCAATTTTTTGTGTTTAAAATGTTAGTCCGATCAAATTTCTTTTTATAGCAATTTATTTGTCAATATCATAATATCCTTTTACGTACATATTTTTCAAAACCCTAATCGTTTTCATGTGATTTTGAGGTATACTATTTATGAGGTTTTCGCGTGATGGCTGAAGTGATATAAGGTAGAAATTACAGTCATAATGTTACGTAATCGTTACAAATAATAATAATAATAATAATAATAATAATAATAATAATAATAATAATAATAATAATAATAACAATAAAAGTGTGTTGTGCTGTAGCACAACTGGTTTAAGTTTGGATCAAACATTTTTAAAGAGTGTTTATTAAAAATGAATTCTTATTACATGTATTGTTGGTCGATTAGCATGACCCATATTCACGCATCCTAACTTTTACTGGTATTTATAATGTTCAGCATTTTTCTTTTCTAAGTTACGCGCACGGCTGTATTATCTACTTTGCTTCCCTTCTCAACCCTGCTTCACTTGCTCCGGGAGGATGGAGCTGTTCTGGATCGAGAAACGGACGCATCTCGCTCCATTTGCCTAACGGATTATTTCCCCTTCGCGAAAGTTCGACATCGAGAAACTTCTTTCCCCTCGTCGTTCGCCGAGGCACTTCCTCGAAGAGACGTCAAGCGCAATGAAACATTTCGCACCGAGATACTAACGCGACAGGCCAGAGCACACTTATCAGCCTGGAAAATAATCTCTGCACGATTGTGTCCATACCGATTTTAATGTAATAAATATCGACGAGCAGTCTTGAAAGCGAAGCATGGGTAGTACTGCGGCTCATCGAAGTGTTTCACAAAAAATATGGCCATTTTTTATCTTATATTACTAGAGGATAATTTATACTATATAATCCATATCTTCCTGAACAATATTGACAATGTTAGTCAATTTAGGCTGTTAACCTATTTTTTCAAGTCATTAATGCCAAGACGGTTACAAAATTATGAAATATCGACTAAATGCATTTCACAGCGTTCAGCAGTCACTCCTTTCTGCGAAGCCTAAGTTTGCAGAACACTTAAGCATTGAGTTATCTAAAAGTGGAACCACAAATATTCCATTAAGGGGTTAGGGGTATACAACAGGGCTCAAAAAACGTATTAAAACAATTACAAAATCCGTGCTGATTTATCGTTTGCACGTTCGTGCAGTTTTCACTTATTTTATTACTTGATTCGTTTTCAAATTACAAAGGAAAATTTATATTTCTGCGCCAATAAAATCTATTGCTTTTTCATTTGCCACGCTCCAGTCTACCAATTTTTTTCAAAACACACGTTCAAAATTTTGTTTTAAAGTTAAATGTAAGGCGAAGTTCGATTTTGCTCCATTTGTACGGAAATGTAGTAGAGTCAATATCTCTAAAATGAACCGAATATAATGGTTTAGCTATTTTGGCTCTATATTCATGACTTATTATTGAACAAAAATGTAATTGATGTTATCCAATAAAATAAATAAAAACGATGTATATTACGTGTTATTTCAGAATTAAATTAATGTTGTACCTGCAACATTACCGATCTCAATTAAGAAAACACAAAATATATTAGGTTATTAGGCTAATTAATTAATAGACATTTTTGATAGCAACAGTTTGAAAATAATATTTAGGGAATTTGAAATTTTATTTCAATTAAAAAAAATTATTCCCGTTCATGAGATGGTGAACAAAAATACACAATATCTTCACAGAAAGGGAACAAAGTATTTTTGTGTTGAAAAATACATTTTAAATATTATCAAAATTTTGTATAAAATAACTGTAAAAAATTTATTTTCTGAATAATATAAAACCTACCAGCTGTTACAAAAATAATTGGTGATCATCCAATTGTTAAAATTATTCTGCAAATCGCGCCTACTTATACACAAAGCTTTACAAAATGTTTTTATCTTTTGACACCTTCATTTGACTCTCTTTTTTAACCTCCCGTGCTCTTGAAAATTTAAGTAATACTCTGTCAGAGCATCTGCTTTTCGACGTCGTTGTTGAATTCGAAGATGACGTTCTATAAAATGAGATGTCTAGATTTAAAATTGCAAATTCTGGATCACAGAAATATATATTAAACTCACACTAGAATTTTTCTATGTTGGTAATAAAAACGATTTAATGTTTTTGAATCCAAAAGGAAACGTCACGCGCGTGAACATAAAGGAGTGCAGTGTTTGCCCTGAGAGTGCAACATTTCCCAGTGCGATCACCGGATGTGACGTCTGAAATAAACGGGAAAGCCATATCCCTCGGGGAGCCCAGCTATAAACTTCGCCGTTGGGCTGCTATGCCTCTCCAACAGTCGCTTTTCCATCATGCGGAGATATTCCCCCGCCCACTCCTCTCCGACACTCCGCACTCCCTGTCACTGCGGAGGAGCCCGCGCTCTCCGCAGTCGTATAAAGTCGTCGTATCGGATCACGTGTGAACTCCTCCCTCTTCGCGCTGTTTCGTCGATTCGCAACCGCAGCTCGCAGTGGCAGACGCGGCTGCCCTCCCTCGTCCCGCGCTCCGGTCGCGGGGTCTGACCCCGAGGTTCATCCCGCCCTCCGTGGCCAGATCTCCCTGACTGCCAACGCGCGTCCCGCCTTACGCATCTTGTGCACCAGGTCTCGCTTCCCGCTCCCCACACATCACGTTCCGTCAGCCATGCCCGCCGCGGCCCACCGAGAGAGGTGGTTCAGGGCATCAATTGATATCACTGCAGTGCGTGTGATCGGGAGGTCCTGGGTTCGCGTCAAGACGGTGGCAGGAAATTCGACACTACCTAGATAGGTCTAAATCCGCTGGAACCTCTGATCGGTACTTTCCGTGTTTTTCCGATGAAAACAAGGCGAATGTCGGAGCAGTACCATTACAAACAGGTCACGGACCGCGTGCAATCATTCCTTCCCTTGTTTGTCCTATCATACTTTATTTACACGGACTTAAAACTTGAACTCACCACACAATCACTGATGATGGGAGTTCGGTCGAGAGGTCAGAGCTTGTCCCGGCTGGGGCGGTGCCCCGCTGTTGGGAGATACCTTTTTGAGGAAAAACCCGCTAGTCGACGGTGGCACCCGATCTCAGCCTACAGTGGGATAAAGATCACAGACACCTTCCAAATAAAATACATGCACTAGAGTTACGAGACTAATGACTTTAACTGTTGACACGTCCGTAATCACTAATACTAATCAATCAAGGAAAGTGACTCAGGGCATCAAATGTTATCACTGCTGTGCTTCTGACCGGGAAGGTTCCACTTCTGACGGTGCCAGAATTTTCGATACTAGCTAGATAGCTAGGTCGAATTCAGTTGCTGTCTGGAGGAGATTCTAGGTAAAGTTTTCTGACCGGTAGTTATCCGTTGATCCCATCGAATGCCAGAGCAGTACACTAACAAACAGGCCACGGACTACGCGCGATCTCTCCTTCCTACTCCTTGCCCTATCCGCACTTCTTACTTACACACATTTAATACTTACATGCACTACAGTATCACACATGGCGGAAGCCCGGACGGAAGAGATCGTCCCGGTTTGGGCGGTGCCCCGCTGATGGGAAATCCCGCTAGCCGACAGTAGTGAGGCACCGGAAAATACATGCACTACACTCATGGGACTAATGGCATCTACCGTTGATGCGCCCGAAAGCATCAAGTGAAGCGTCTCGCGTCTCACGTTTTGCGTTCCGCGTTGCTGGTCACGCGGATCGCGTTTGGTGGCACGAGTATGTTGTCTTGCACGTAACAGTCGTTACATGTTACAAGAGTATTTCATGTTCAGCATTACTCTAGACCCTTTCTGAAGAAAAATATAGAAAAGAAAGGGTAATCAGACTGTACACACACCATGAGAGAAACATTTTGAATGTCATTTATGCACCGTTTGTGAGTATATTTGCTACCACTCTCAAAGAATAATGGATTTTATTTTATAATTTGATATGAATTAAAACGTACGGCTGAACAACAGGACAAGTGTTTTTGAACAAATCGTCCTGAATAAAACAACCTTCGATTATGTTGCATTTATTTGCACGTGACTTGTTTCAGTTTACTTTGCGCAACCAGAAAGTATTCACAAAAAGAGAATCTCTTTTATTAAATAACTCAAAACAACGTACTAAATTTCTTACTGATTACTAGAAACAATCGATTTTTCATAAAATATAAGATTTCTCAAAATGAAAGAACACATCTGACGTGGGAGGAATCAGGAGGCGAATATGCTTTCTGTGTATTCGTGCTTCGTTGTTTCACTCCAGACAACATACGTATTGTTCGACTAAATCATACTGTGCTATATAGCCACCAATTGTTTAACAGTGGCATAACAATGTGGAATGGGTTCTATTTCGTCTGTTGGTATTCTGGTAGTTGCATCCGTGTACGTTTGTTTAGGAAAAGAGGTACTGTTTCTTCGTTTGGGACTCTTATTATTAGAACCTTTTGTAATCCTAAGTAATGGTTTCGTCTTTTAAAGCTTAACGAATGTTTACAATTTAAAACATTGCTAAGTGTAATCACTTCTTGGCAACTGACTATCTCTTACAACCGTAAATTTGTTGTAATGCTATTTTAGTATCTGTCTTTGTAAAAAACTGTTGTACATTCGGTGCAATATTGTGAATGTGGAACTAGTACTTAAAAAGGGTTTGGCCATCTGTGTCCTGGGGGCATGGAGCGCAAGTACAGAAAATATTAAAAATAATATATATGATCTTGTCACATCTCTAACAGTAAAAATATTCTACCAGACGTTAGGAGAAACAGATCGTAAAGTGTATTGCTACAAATATGTGAATATAGGTATTAAAAATACAAAATTGACATCTGAATTGAAATCTGACTTATCTTGCAGTTTATTATGTGTTGCATCATTTATCCCCTCCTCATTACCGCGTAACGGGTAGAACGATTGTTAAACATGCCCAGAGACACGCTAGAGGAGATTTAATCCTTCATGGCGAACCGGAAATTGCTGTTTTCCTGAGGTTGGCGATGGCCTCCTTGTTAGGCCGCACCCTTCAATTGTGTTGTCCAAGGTGCTCTTTAGATGACAGGTCGCGAATGTAGTGTATTTGATCTCGGTCACAACATTTACATGCTTTCCTTTGAAAGGCTACCTTCACTCCTACTCACTGCCTTGACCAATTACTTTATGCGGGCAAATGAGGTAGTTGGACTTTGAAGGTTTTCTCACTAGCGTAAACATGAAATATTCGCCATTTTGCTGGTATTTTCCCCGAGATACTACACAAAATTTACAAAGTACTCCAACTCATGCGCTCTGGTCTAACTAGTGGAGCGGTTCTGAGAACCAGGATCTACCTCGCGTATGTATAATGTTTGTTTCTCCTTTCTACAAATATTATTTCGAATATTAATTCCTGTTGCTCTCTCTATATAGAAAGTAATCGACGTATCTTGAGTTTAGGTCCAGTGCACCCAAACAATAAACGTGCTAATCACATTTTATTGAGCCTTTATCAGAAATTTTATTCCAATTCCATTAATTTTTTCATCTCCACTATCAACACGCACACATATACTGTAGTTACTTGCGGTTCAAATGTTTTTTCCTAGTTCTTGAAGTCGCTAGGTCATACAAAATGAAAATCGAGGAAGCCTTCCAACGATGTCCCGC
>BOPP01000018.1:8882970-8894234 GCA_017312745.1 Gryllus bimaculatus | reverse complement strand
CCCTGCCTCGCGGCAACTCGTCGCGCCGCGCCGCGCCATCACACCCCGCACAGTGGAGCGGAATGGGCGGGCCGCGGCAGGAACTCAACAACTTTTCCATCTAGTCACCCCCCTACAAGTACATATTGCTATTCACCTCTATAAAACAATGATACGACCCGTACTTTCCTACGCTTTCCCAGCCTGGGCTGCCGAAGCTCAAACAAACGTCAGCGAAATCCAAATTTTTGAAAACAGATTCCTACGCACCATTACAAAAGGTCCCTGGTACATTCCGAATGCGCAGTTACATAATGAAATTGACATTACACCGATCTCCGTCCATTTCTCCCTCTTATCCGCAAAATTCTATTCCAAAATATTAAATATCCCTTCAGCTATTAACTTTCGGTAGGTAAGCAAAATTCACACCGCAAAAGGTTAAAAAGGAAGTTACCAAATAGTTTTTCGATCCCCCATAGAGATAATCTGATGAGTATTTTCTCATTATAAACTACTGCATATAACCACTGTATTGTATTATATCTAAAACTAAATTTCTGTTTATCTTTTGCGGCTGCAGAGGGCCAATGGCCAAGCTAACACCTTCCAACACCTTCCTACACTTATTCTAATTATTTTTTACTTCTCCTCCTCTGCCCTCTTCTCCTCCCCCACTCTCTTCCCCTCCTCATCTTTCTCCGTCTCCCTCTTTTCCTCTTCTTTTAAATTCTCCTTCTCGTATTGATTGTCATTCTCCTCCTCTCAATTCTTCCCCTATTCCCAATTCTCCCTCTCCTACTCTCAATTTTCCTTCTCCTTCTCTCAAGTCTTCTTTTCCGTCAGTCTTCGTTATTTTTTCAATCTCTAGTTTCTTTTGTACTCGCATTCCTTTTATTCTTCTTCACTTTTATCGTTTTTTCAATTTCTTCACTTCTTTTCTTCTCCTCTTTCTTCATTTTCATCTTCATCCCCACTCCTTCGTCTTCTTAGTCTTCTTGTTTTCTTGTATTCTTGCATATCCGTATGTGAATATTGGTTAGGAGAGTGGGAGAGATTGATTAGGAGTCTCCGATGCCATAGCACACAAGCAAAAGTCCATGCCGAGAATGCTCAAGACCAGAGGCGCATCTAGGTATTCAAGTTCCGATGGCAAGTATAGAATTTAAACCCTTGTCAAAGATTACTTAAATTAGTATTGTTATTGGTTTTAGCGCTTATTCTCTAAATAGCTCCTCTGTGCCTGGCGCCCATGGCACGTCTCCTGTCTACTATACCGTAAATACAGCTCTGTTCACGACCCTTCAAAACTGGACTGCTAAGGCGCGTCCACCTATAGTATTCGAGTAAGCTGCATGCGACAGTCAGTCAGTCAGTCAGTCAGTCAATCAATCATGTCTATCTGTCATGGTTAGACCGCACCCTGTCCACCAATCGAGACAAATAAGATGCCATTTGGCGCGTGTAGGTCTCCTGGTGGGGACTGATATTTTTTCCTATCAATGCAGAAGATTTTAAGAAACGTCTCCAAAACCGTGTTAGAACTTTTTGCGCTGCTAAATTATTTGCGCGTACCACATCTCAAGATAAAATAACCAGACTATTACACGTTTAAAAATTCTTCTATGTAGAATTTTCGTAGTAAAAATTTTCAACTAATGAACATGTTTTTAAATTAGCTTAAAGTGTTAGCGACAGCCTATTCAGCTTCTTTGAAATCTTACCGCTTGTCGTTCGACGTGAACCACTGTGCGCGGCGCCGCGCCGGGTCTCTGCCCGCTGGACGTCTTTGCGGAACTGCTGGAGCCGCGCGCGAGCGGGTTGCGCGTGGAATTGTTTGTTGGAGGTCCGGTGCTTCAGGTTCCGACGCTTTGAAACGTAGCGCTGGGGTGTCGCTTGGGTGGGCTGCTTACTTGTGCACTCGCCCTTCCTCCCTCTCCTTCTTCCCGCTGCCGCACGAGCACTCGCTCTGGCGACCCTCGTAAGAAGAGGGTATACTCATTTCGCGACAATAGTAATAGTAATAGAAGTAATAATAGTAATAATAACAATAATAATATTGATGATGATAATGGTAGTAATAGTGATGATAATAAAATAATTATGATGATAATAACAACTCGTCTTGGGGAAGAGTAATGTCATCACACTCAAGAGGTCGGTTACCAGAACGCCCTCACTGGTCACAATGTTCATGGGAGACATGTGGGATTTTGAAACTGAAACCGGTATATTATTAGGGTTCGTTTGGAATGTCAGTATTATATTAATTTATTTCACAGTTATATCACGACTATGATGTATCACAAAAGACATGGAAGTAAATACAGTGTTATACTAATAATACATCAGTGTTTAGTCGGTCATTGAAAAGTACATGTAGAATGTAAATACAAGGTGTCTACTCAAGAATTGTAGGGACGCGCCGCTAGGTACTTCCAAGTGATGGGGTGTCGATTCCACGGAAACTGCCCGCGCGACCACCATGCATGTCATGCGTTTACACACATTTTCCCTCTCCGGTTCTGTTGAGAATACTCTCCATCTACACCCACTATTCTGGCAACAACAGACTCATTTATGGAAACTGCCCTGTCCATGTTAGATATTTCTTTCAATATGTGTGTGAACCGCCTCTTTGGGACGTGCGTAATTTTTGGGTACTCTGTACATCAACACATCCAACAAGAAACATCACAGGAAAACACCACATTAGGAGATATCATCCATGGAAGACTAATTACTATCCTCTCGTGATCTCGTCATAGTTTACAAAACGTCATAAAATCCTTCGTTTCGAAGTGATGCTATCAGCCCCAAGTTACGCATTTTCAAATTAGTACAGTGTTCTTTCTCAACATTGGGATTTGCAATCCGAACTTATCCATTTCCTTCCTTGTTTACTACGGTGGGGGAAGAGGAATTACTGATAACCGGCATTGAAAGTAAAGCGGTATCTTTCTGTATCGAAAGTAAACAATAGGCTCCCACGTGAAAGGCCCTCTCCACTGGGCGCGGGGCCTGGGTGAGGGAAAAGCGCAGGGCCGCGGTCGGGCGATTCACCTCGCGACCGCCGAGAGACATCTGTTTGAACTCCGCAGTTATTGGGTAGACGCGCCGTGTTATAAATAAGTTTTTATTTTACATTTTCATTTACACTTTCAAATTGAGTTGGATCCTCCAATGTTTTCCGCTTCTTCCGGAAAAAGGAAGGTCCTTAATACAAAAATATGAAAGTTTTGCAAATACAAGTGATAACAAACCCCGTCTGAACTCGTCCATGCCATTTTCTAAATTAACTATGAAATTCTCAATTTTTAAGTATTTTTTTATAAAACTTCAATAATTTAACCTGATTAAAATATTTTATACTATAATAAAATAATAACAATAAAAGCGCTTCATTTAGAGGAATTTCATAATAGGGATCACTCGATTCTAAAGTTGGGGATTCTAAAGTTGTTCTGTTAGTAGGTGTCCTATCGCGACAATGATGCCGTCTGGGACTATCAAAAGTGACATTACCCTGGTCACTATGGTGTCACTGTCCGGGAGGTCCTGGTGTGCGGGTTCCGACAGTGGCGAATTTCTGACACTAGCTACAAGGCTACGTCGAATTTAACCCCTTCTGGAGAGGATTGTAGTGACCTGATAGGTTTCTGGGAGGGGTCACCAATCAGCGGTGGGTGATTGCCGGAGTAACACTTTAACAAATTGACCATGAACCGCGCGCCACCTTTTCTTGCTCCTCCTTGACCCTCTGCCCTTCAACTCACACACATATTTACTCTGTACTTACATACATACATACATACATACATACATACATACATACATACATACATACATACATACATACATACATATAGCCTGTTCCGATTAGGATAGATCCCTGCATTCCGGAATACAACATGCACTGCACATAGGAGAATAATGTCCATAGTAGTTGACGAACCCACAAACGAAGAATAATCAATGAACCAAACATGATTTTGTTGAAATTTTCTGGTGTCATAAGAGAGATTGTTGCGATAATCCCTCATTACCTTCTGTGCAATCACTTGTATGCTATTATGGTATGTCCAGACCTGATTACTGATATTATATATTATATATTATTATTATTATTATTATTATTATTATTATTATTATTATTATTATTATTATTATTGTTTTGTAAGATTGCTAGCATTATTTTTTATTGTTTACAGATGAAACTTGACCCTACAATACGAAACACATACTTTTTATTATTTTTGACGTTAAATAAATCAATAATCGTATGCGCTTTGATTCTCTTTCCAGTTTCATTGTATCTAGTGTAGGGAAACTGTTAGTGAACACATTTGGTCTTGAATCATATTTCTTGTTTCCTGATTATTGAATTGACGTATTATAATTTGGTAATCTCACTAGCTATTCACAAGAACCGAGTTGCTAAATATTTCTAGTAAAAGCGAGCTATTGTGCCAGGGAAGAGGCAAGCTATTGCATTAACTACACGGCTATGTTTGGGCAACTCTCTTCAGTGTAATAGGATTAAAGCTCCAGCCGGCACAGAGGCGTCCATCCCGACGCTGGCTGAGCGTCAGGACGCCGAGAGGACGCTGGGCGGGTGCTAATCACAGTCTGCCTCCCCCTCCTTCCGCTTTCCCGCACCTCCCCCCTCTCGCGGCCTCGTCGCCTTGCTGGCCTCGCCTCGCGTCTCGCCGCGCCGCTCCCTCCACAGCTATAGACTGTAAATACCGGCGTAATGGCGGCAGATCCCTGGGGACGCGTCGCCACTGAACATTAGCGCCTACACAGGCGTTTGACGGGCTTCGGTGGCGGCGAGCGTGAAGGGCGGCGGAGACCGTGAGGTTCTGCCGACGCGCCGGTGAGGGTGCGCTAGTCGGCAGACGGGAAGGTCAGTGTTGTGAATGAGGCGAAGGACTGAATGAAGCTTCGTCCGGCAGGAGAATACAATGGATCTACTATATCTGAAATTTCCCATATCTCGACGCTTGTTTATTATCGTAGCGTGTATCTCCCTGACGTGTGAAGTATTTAACAGGTACATTGCTACTTGGAAAGTAAAAAACCTATATTTCTAATTTCCAAAGTGGACAGAAATTTAGAGACACGTTTCAGCCTCCGGCCATGTAAAGAGGAGTTAAAGGTTTTGTTAGAGTTAGTCCCCCGAGAAATTTGGGGAAATCCTAAAATAATGAAAGCGTTTTGATTTTAACTGAAAAATGCAAATATTTAATGGCGTTATACCTCTATTTTCATCCTGCGCTTACCTGTCGAATTCTCAAACACAGTGCGTCACTGATTACGAGACGGAAGATGTCATACGATATCAAGGCTCCAAGAGACTGGCCGCCCCATTAAATATTCATTATCCAACATTTTGCATTATGTTCTAGGAATGTATTTAACTGTTGCACCGTATATAATATACTATTATGTTATTGAGGTATTTGTGAACACTTTTTCGGTAAAATATGTAATTTATTGCTGTGTTAAACGGCAGTATTTAATTTGTTCGTTGTTTTTGGAAAACAATATTTTGTGACTTGGTTCAGCAGCATCTTCTTGTTGCAGGTCACTAACATTGGATAATTAGTTTTTTATTGTCATTGGCATATCATTGTTCTTTCAGTTCAAAGATTTATCATTAGTAACTTTTAAAATTTTGATACTTAGGAATAAATGTCGACTTAGTAAGCGTACGATAAAAATTACTTAATTGAAAGCTGTTAACATTCTATCTATTATCGATTAACTGTAAAAAATAGAGCACTCAAGAAGAGGAGAAAGTAATAAAATGATTTAATCATACAGATTTACAGTGTAATGTTGTCACGTAGTAACTTTACTATTTTAGGCTTTAATCCATTTTCAGAAAAATAAGTTGAATATGTCTTGGACATTACATAGCGATAGTGTGAACTCCGGATACTAGCAGTACTGAGTCCCTGACCATTAGGGATAAAATGCATTGACAGATGACTTGACGTGACGTATGACTGACTTATGTTGAAGGAAAAGCCGAAGACAACGAAGATTATACTGCTACTCAGGTAACAGACTTTTAAAAAAAAACAGACGTTAGGTTTTTTACGACAGCAGAAATTTAGGAGATGGTGGAGGTACAAATCTTCAACGTAGAGTTAAATGAGAGTGAAAAAAATTACTTTCTCAAATCAGAACGTTCACCCTTGGAACGTTCACTTTTTTACACCGTTCATTTTTTTAGTCATGCGTGCGTTTGATTAAATTAATTTTACGATTGGTCAATTCGGATTTCGCCTCTTAAAAGCAGTGAAATAGTGGGAGAATAATTTGAATTTCATTCGTGGTAGGTGTTATGGGCGGTATACCACATCACATTCACATGATGAAAACATTAATGCCAACGCTGCATTCGAAGCAGCAACGCTTGGTTGACCCAATGTGGTTAGTGCCCCACCCTACTACTCCACATGAATCGGCGAAGGTATTGCATCAAACAAATGAGTATTTCAACTCTGAAAAGCGTGAAATTCCGTCAATCAACTTACATTCACTAGTATTACGCTTGAATCGCTTCCCAGTAACGTACGTTGAAAACTCGACATCTACGTTATCAATCAGGCATAGAATCAATGTATTTTACTAGTATTCCGGGTAAAAAACAAATATTGGCGTATTTTTTACTTTCTCCCTACGAAATAGAGAGAAAGTTATGTAATGCTGCGCGCAGAAAACAAGCGAATTTTCGGCAGAAAACTCTTATTACGGGACCCTGGTAAAGACGAGTGGATAAAGCCAGTTGCTAAATTTAGAAAAATTCTACATCACGTTGCGTAGCCAGAATCCATGTTTTGTGGGTCCTTGATACCGAAAAATCGAATGACCGCAAAACGTCTGTCAGTCCCTCCGTGAACAACGCTAGAGCCTTCATCGTTCAGCCAATTTCCTCCAAATTCGATATTCTCCAATCAATCTGTCTGATGTTGCGGACTGATATTTCAATTTGTGGGGGTAATCCCTTAGACATGTTTCAAAGAAATGGCTCCATCGTTTTTGATGATATTGTTGTTGGAAAGTGTGATTGAAGTTTAAGAGAAAAATGCACGTCTCATATTCGTTAAAAAAAATTCAAAAAGTTTGCAAAAGTTTAAACATTTTTCTACAGCATCCTTCAACTAAAATATTAAAGATAGTGATTTTTTCCTTTAATGAAATCGGTTACTAAAAGTCGGATTTTGAAATAAGTGTAAAACGTTTCGGAAATTTGAGTACTTTTCGCGTGAGTTTGCATAAAGTACGGGGGAGAAAGTACGTGCTGTTTTAGCACCACTAGTTTACTTATGGATTGTATTTCAAGGTATAGTTTATAAATTAGATTTTTAAAGAATTTTTGGGTTTTGAAAATGTAAACTAATCTTTACGAAATAAGTGTCCACATGTAAAGAGTATTTCACACTAACGTATTTCAGAATTACATTTCATTATAAATATATTTTATGACTATTGGTGCTCAATTTTGAGACAAAATAACAATTATCCTTGTTTTAATGACGATAATTTTAACAAAATTAAGAGTACGCTGTCTTCTTATTTACACAGTTTTTAGGAAATAAACTGTTTGTGAAGTCGCTGAGATCACATTCACCGGAAACTTGTAATAATGTACATTATTAAATTCAAATGATTCCGAATCTTGCACGTTATACTCATTTGTAATCACGTACGAGTCAACGCTGTAGTTTCGCTTCCAGTTAGTCGATAACACTTAACGCAAATGCTGAGACGATGTCTAGTTTAGTCTGCACTGTTCGACTCCCGTCTCGTGCGCTACTGAGATTTCCATTGCTTTTAGCGAGATGAGCCATCGACCTATTTGTGTTACTGTTCTTAATGCATAGTAAAATAGAGTCGTCGAAAATATATAATAAACTGTTGTTATCGTAATTTAACGTTCTATGAAGGCGTTAAAATCACTTGCATTTGTAAAACAAAATAAGGAATGCCGTTAAACAAAAAAAAAAGTTTGCTTTTGAAACACATTCGTAATGACATGCGCGTCCACGTCCCTCATTTCGCTGTCGTTTCCCGTCCCGTGTGACGGTAACTCTTAGTGCAAACGGTGGGGGCGACGTCTTGTTTAGTCTGCGCAGTAAATAGCCTTTCCCTTTCCACCTTCCTCCCGTGCTCTCCTGGGATTTCCACCGCTTTGAGCGCGATGAGGTATCGCGCGCTGCCGACGACCGCAGACAGCACCGCCGCGCTTGCAGCGTCAAAGGGCGTCTGCGTGCCACAGGACGTCCGAGAACCGCTCATCTCCCGCCCTACCTCACGCTGCAGAGGGTTGGTCAATATATAAAATCTGCATTTGGGAGCGTCTATGTGAAGGACGAGCAGTATACAAGTGGCGTTGTTTAATGTATGACAATCAAATATTCTAAATTATTTTCTTTCTTTCGCTCTTCCGTTTTGTCTTTCTTTTGTTTTGTCTTTTTCTTTTTCTGTTTTTCGGTCTTTCCATCTTTTGATCTTTCCGTTTTTATTTTCCTTCTTTCTTTCTTTCGTTCCTTCTTGCTCGCAAATAACCACAATTATGACTATGCAAATTACCCAGCTGCCTTTTTATGACTTTTTTCGTCCCAAAGTTTTGAATTTTCTTTTTCATACAATTTGTCAATTATTAATTATTGATATAAATGTGTCTCTTCAATATTTTTTGCTATTTAAAAATTATTATTGACTATTTCGATTAATTTTATGGTGTCAGTGGTGGGTTTACTTATTTTTTGAAAACTTCTATTTGTTTGATAAAAAGATCAGTCTTCAATCATTTGATGTGTTTCTAAAAGATTCCGTTCCCATTTGATTTTTTTGAATATTGCAAAACTCACAAATAATGCGAGAAAGGTTCTGCAGTTGAAACCACTTTAATTTATCTGATATAAGAATAACCAAAAATAACTTACCATGAATTGTTGCATGTTATTTACATTAAGTTGAACCTGATGATGACATTTATCTGCGGTGGTTGGTTTTATCTGTTTTTACTCTTAATGTGTTTTATTTTATTAATCATTATGGTTGGTTTATGAAGTTTTGTATGTCATTATTATTTGCTTATTGTTGTCTTATTTGCGTGGCTATTAACATCCAGAAACATCTGTTATTAACTAAACCCCGCGGTTTTACCGCGTACCGCATATGACACATTTGAATCTTCTACTAAGGAACTGACCCTTTATCCTCAGCCTTCCATAACTTTCCAAGATAATTTCCCAACAATGTGTTTAGTGTATGTGGGGGAGGGGGTTTAGAGCCTAAATCGCTTTTGGGAGAGGGGGTTAAGGCACCTACAGATGTGATCAGTACTTTATTAGAATTCTCTTGACGAGACGTATCGACTGGCACTATAATTAGACGGTCCCTTTAGAATATTCTGGAAGAAGTTGAGAATAATTGTGTTTTGGGTGTCACTAAACTGACTTTTCGCATAGCATTATATTTTTCTTGATTTGTCAGACTGACAGCAATTAAATATAATTTTATGACGGAGAACAACAATTTAAAAATGCATTTCTATTCATGCATTTCCGTGTGTTATAGTATGTCCAGGAATAGGCGAGCCAAATAATTGTGCGTAGTTTTTATTATATACTCGCATAGCACAAATAAATATATTTAAATTGACATATATTCTGAATACCCCCAGGCTGAGCTAGTGGTTTGTAATTTAAATGACCTGATAGACCCCATCCAAATAACATGCACGAATGTTTAGTAATAGGCAGGAATCTGCTTCACCTAGACCTGCCTTCATTTAGCGAGGGAAATGTACTTTTCAGTTGGTCGTGAGACACACACTTTGATAATTAGTTTAGCAAATTCCGATCTACCATATTACAATGTGATCATTATTCGATTCTTAATTTTACGGCATTATATTATGCAAAATATATGCAAAGACTCATTTGAAAAAAAAATAACTTAAGATATCGCAAACTGCAAGTGATAAAATTTTGGACAGTAAATGTATCTATTACTTTAATTTCCTAATATAGTATTGTGAAAACTGTATTATTTCTAGCTGTTCGAAAATTGCCATTAGAGCTAAGTTGTATTGGACAATTTCTTTCTTTATGCGCAGAATCTAAAATTAATTTTTCAATTAAGAAAACCGTCTCTTTTGCAAAATTCCTCATGGTGGTCAGTAACAAATATTGGTAATGGCTCATTCAAGAACTTGCGCTTTACGAATGCGATACGCTTTATGACATTTTTCTTCAATAATATTTGTAGATGTCTGCTTAATTGTCCATTTTGTGAATGCTTCTTCACCCGGTTTCTAATTTTTTAGGTGTAATGTATAAAATAATATATTTTCACTGTTGAGATGTCCCAGAAATATGTAGGTATTGGGAGATGATACTATTCTGTTACCGCTGTCATTAGTTAACTTTGAGCTATATTCCCAATTTTTATGGCACCTATATTTGCTTTTATTTCCTGAATACACATAACTTTGATCAAATTTTCTGGTGTTGTTTCACGTATTTCTACACAATAAATAATCCATTATGTTTATTTTCATTATTATTAGTGGTATTGTAATATCGTTATGATTATTATTAATAATACTATCATCATTCTCAACCTTATTTGCTTTTACATCATCTTACATTCCATTTATTACTCTGTTATAGACTATGTAAATTGATCCATTTTTTGAGTTCCTTAGGTATGATACTTTGCGATCCCTTATGTGTCATCGACGTTTGGGCATTAGCATGTGCCTTGTCTTTACCATTCACCGTCCTGTATCGTCGCGGATTTTCCAACCTCATGAACCTGGCGACGGCTGGAATTTACTTCTCCTGCTAAAGCTCTCACTCCCGGCTTCTACCATTTCATGTCACCACTGTCCTAACCACCGCCCTCTATAACACCGTCAGCGTTTCCAACTGGCGTCCCGGCGATCTCGCGCCCCTTCTTGTATCCCTCCCTGGCTCTCTCGCCTTACGCGACCAGCGTCGTCATCAGCGTTCCCGCCATTGTTCCTGGGAACATGTCACCGTCAACGCCGCAACCTCCGCTACCGTCCCGTCTGCCTTCGCTGCTGTCACCGCAGCTCTCTACTGCGATATCCACTTCTAGTCCCATTACCGCTGCTCGATGCGGTCCTCTCTACAACCAGCGCTGCCGCCCTCGCTACCGCCCTCGCTACCGCCCTCGCTACCGCACTCGCTACCGCACTCGCTACCGCCCTCGCTACCGCACTCGCTACCGCACTCGCT
>BOPP01000018.1:8863308-8881244 GCA_017312745.1 Gryllus bimaculatus | reverse complement strand
GCAAAGAGGCTAAGGCCTAGCCATTTTCATAACCACTGAGTTCTCACAGATGCGAAGGCTTTCGCGGTTTGAGTTCTGCTTAGTGCCCGAGTGTTTGCCACCACGTGGGGTAGTGGCGTGCCGTTTCAAATGTAAAAAAAGATGGAAATTTCGAGGAACAGATTTATATTGCGGAAGTGAATGGTCAAAACACCTCCCAGCAGAACTGCTTTCGATCTGTATTAGGCGAGTATGTAGCCAGCGCGTATGACCATTTACCTTACAGTCGGTTCTCTCCAGAAAGAAATCATTCTAGACATGCGCCCAGTGTTAAAATCTAAAATGGTACTTAATTCCAGAGGCACGTTTTCCACCACCATAATTGAAAGAACCTCTGATAGCACGCAGAGTTACAGATGCAGGCTGACGTGTCCCTAGTCCCTTTCCAGCAGCCTTTACCTTCTTGAAAGCTTTAATCCCTGCCAGGTCCTGCCCGACAGCGCGCTGTAAATCGCCAGTCCTTTCGCGAACACTGTTCGTGGTGGTAGGCGTCGTCAATAAAACAATCGAAACCTGCGGCGCCACAGACGCTCGTAATACCACGTTAATAACTTCTTTATGGGTTAATCATAGTTTAAAATTCGGAAGCGCGCCTGCGTGAGACAGCGCGCGGGCATAAAAGTTCCCCGCCCGCACCTGCGCCGCGGCCTGGCCAACGATTTACAGGCTTGCACACTCCGCGCCACTTCGGCTTTCGCCCCACGCCACGCACCCGCACCGCGCGCCCACACCACGCGCCCAAGGCCCACGCGCCCGCGCCACGCGCCCAACACAGCGCCCACACCACGCACCAAGGCACGCGCCCCGCGCCACGCGCCCGCCGCGCCACGCGCCCGCGCACGCCACCCGCCGCCACGCGCCCCGCGGCCACGCCGCCCGCCTCACGACGCCCGCGCCACGCTACCGCTACCGCACCACGCGCCCGCGCTACGCACCCACGCCACGCGCTCACGCCTCGCGCCCGCGCCACGCGCCCGCGCCACGCGCCCACGCTACCAAAACTAAGTATCAAAAACAAAGTACCAAACACTAACTAATAACCTCAAAGATAGAAGAAGACAACTACGCTAGGATCCGTCATTGATCTCTCCCCCTCTCACATTTCCATTAAATCTTTTCTGCGTACACATGTCTTTCTGAAGTAATAGGTTAAGTGATAAAAAATAATCTACACACTATTCTGAGGTGCGTTATTGTGTTGACCATATAATAACCCGTATTGCATGTTGGTTATGATGCATATATTATATATTTCGAAAGTGGAATGTGTAAAGTACTTCTAGAAAATATACTACAATTTCTCAAGTGGAAGAAAAAAATATTTCCATGAGCGGATGCGTGCAGAACGATGTGCTTCTCTGAGACACTGTTATCTACGCAAAACGTCATTTTGTCTCTATTCACAGAGAAGATGCAATAATGGACTACGCAAACACATAGCCAGAGTTCCAACAGAGAACTTTTCGAACTATAGAGAACTTTCAACCTTCAGAAGTTTTCGAAACGTGGTCATGCAGCAACCATATGTGCAGCAATAATGGTAAAAAAGCATGAGGGTTTGTTGACTGCTGTAGAAATTTAATTGGCCTTAACGTTCCATCCAGTAATACAATTTCAAATATAAGAATAATGCAATTCACGTTTGTCAAAAATTTCAAAACATTGCAGGGAGGTATTTTTTGCTTCCGGTAATATTAGTGTAGAAAACATTTTTATAGTTTACATACAATGCCAAGTGGTAAATGTGTATACAAAGTTAGTAAGCATTTAACACTAATATAATATTAAATACAAAAACAAAATGCTGTAACCAAATGACAGGTTGCTGCGCGTCCTCGTAGAGACTCTCACCCATCTCGCGCGTGTACCTTATGAAAGTGTATTATTCCCAGCAGTTTCCACTGATTTCCTATGACATGCTCGGGGCATATTTCTTCCACGGAGAACAACGATATTTATGTACGAGCGATGCTGTAAAGGCTTACGTTCATCTCGTACGACGATGGTCAGACAACTGATTTCACACTTCTCTCTGTGCTGATACACACTCAAAGAACCATCTGCTGTTGTGAACATACAATTACTGCATTTCTTTCATGCGACAAATAAAATTATGTAATACGATAATATTTATTTTAGAAAATAATAGTTGGCATGACGTCTGCTCCAACCCTCGTATGTTTCCTGTTTTTGTAAATACTTTTAGATTATAATATAATGTTGTGGAGTCTCAGTATTGTCTCGGCCGCTGGAAAGGCAACATCGTATGGTCCGAGTGCCCCGTCTGAGTGGTAGCGTGGTTGAAGTGGTCATTATTCTGGTGGAAGTTTTATTTGCAATTAATTATTGAGTGCAACGAATAGTGTTTATTTTCCTTCGAATTTCCCAGTGCGGAATAAGAAGGTGTAAAAATGGAATCCAACCAAGCCTCAACTGCAGGAAAGCCATCTGACTACGAGACCAAACCGTTGAAGATCGACTGTTATAACAAAGATGTTCAAAAGGACATGTACCCTACCAAAGATCAAGGAGTTATTATCGACGGAAAACGTTATAGTACTTCTCTAGAAAGCTAGGTTAAAGCGCTAGCAGATCGAGTTCAACCTAGGCTTATCACGTGTCTAAGATTTTGAACTGTAGATTATGTATATTTGTTACGAGTAAGAAGTTTGTAGACAATATTACTGACAAATACAAGAGCAACATTTTAAATATTTATTTTTATTTATAATAAAATTTGATATTTATATAGCCCACAAACTTTAAAAAACTATGTGGGAGGTTACGGGGAGAAGTTTATTCTGGGCACGTTTTCTCAATTTTTGGGTCCCTAACCTCGTCTTATACAAATTGAATTCTGAATATAGAAAGAAATTAGGAAAGAATTTTTGGAAGAATAGATAAGAAAATATTCGTTCCGGTGTAATAAAATCGATTTTCAAAAGCAAAACAGCTATAGATTTGAGCTCTTATCCCTCATCTTGTCCTTCGTGAAGTAATATACTGCTTGTCGAACAATGAGAGAGATAATTTGAATAACTATATTTACCACTGAACTCTAGAAGACTTGTAAAGATAGTGAAATTTCTTTTAAGTCAAGAAGCAAAACAAGGATTCACCACAGCATTCGCTCAAAGTATCCGGGAAACAGAACCAAAAAGATGAACGTGATCGGAGGGGGGGGTACATTGACCCAGAAGCCGAGGTACAATACTTGTTACAGTTTGTATATAATTATACAACCTTGTCAAAAAAACTGCTATTTGATTCCATTGATTTTTTTGTATTTGGTGGTTTTGTATTTGTATTATGGTTTTGTATTCCTGTTATGGTTGTTCACATTGAAAAAGAGTGCATACCTAGGAGATAAAAATGAAATTGGCGAAATTCCCACACGCTGTTAATTCGGTTATGATTGCTCAAGGCAAGGGACGATCTTGTACTCTTTTGCTTACTTTTTTCACAGTGAAGTTGCTGTGTATATTGTTTCATATTTTATTGCAACTCATAAGATGACTGGATTCTTCAACTATCACTGACCACTTGCATTCGTTTTAATTGGTTATTATGGGTTTCTAAAGTCACAAAACAAGAAAGAAAATTTGTGTATGATAATAGAAATTAACTCTTTGTGTTTGTTATAACATTTTATTCAATTCTGAACATTTGTATTTAAGACTGATTACCTGAAGCACCTTACCTGAAGTAGGGATATTGAGAGGATATTACTGTTGAAAAAACAAATGTTCCTATGATAATGAATGGCTACTCCATAATTAGTTTCCAATAATTATTGCATTAAGAAGATTTCGTTTGGTATAATGACTCTTAATGCAATTCCTTACTTCTAATGCAACGGAGTAGCGGGACCTCGAGTGATTTAACGAGGCAAATAACTTCCAGCACGAAGTTTCGGATGTATATTTAATTTGCATCGCATTATTTTCTTCGATTTCAATAGGGAAGATACAACTTGAATCGCGAGTCGTTTCTTAGGGGGTGACAAACCCTCCAACGTCACAGCAAAGTGGACGGAGGCCAGGAGGCAGGGGCGCGTACTCGGAGTGAAGAAGTGGCCGGAAACAAAACCTTGATTTCGAGGACGGCGGCGTTTCACGAAACTGGAGAATTTTTCGCCTATTGAAACGGGCAAAGGTAGACCGATAATGAATTTAATTATTCGGAAGTAATTGGAGCCGACGGCGGAGTACGTGCAGCGGAATTGAATTGGAATTTACTGAGACGTCTGCTGAATCGGACGACGGCGGGGGAATGAGGCGATGTTTCGGGAGGGAGGGAATGGGGAAGAGAGACGAGTAGATAGCAAGGAGAATTTACGGGAAATGACTGTTCGAGAGAGGATCGTGGTCGGAACGAGGGGTCTGGGCGGAAATGTGGTCCTGATCGGAGAGTGGCGTAGTGGGAGAGAGGGGTGAGGTGGGAGAAGGGGTTTGGGAGAGGGCCGTGGTGTGAGCATTGTATTTGTTCGAGTATTATTATATTGAATTTTAATAAATATTATTGACATTGTATTCTTCCCATGCTATAAAACATCTTTAGTTCCTCGATCATCAAAATCCATTGATTTGCTCAAACAATCGGGTCATCAAAATTCGTCGGTATGCTCAACCTTACAAAAGCATCTCACCACGACCCTCTTTGCTTCTCGCCTTTGGGTAGCAAGTGTACTTCAAGTCACTGAAACTCGTGAGAAAGGAAACCCGGGGCAACGACATGATTGTGAGCGCACGGAAGCGAGGATGTCAAAGCATGAGTTGGACGAGTAGATATTTTGCTGTAACGCAAATGGGACTGAGCTCGTGCATATCGCTCTCTGAGCTATGATTAGATAAAAATCACACATGAAACAAGAGTGATATGAATCCAAGAGAGGTAAAAAATATCGAAACAGATGAGAGTGAAATTACGTGTAGGGCGAAAATGCATCAAATGAATTAGAGCATCAGAGTGACTACGTCCACACAGATCATGGAGAGATGAGGCGTGATTTCCTAGTGACGGCTACGCCCTCTTGGAAGAGGGAGGGTCCGGTGGGCGTTGCCCAGCTCAAATGGGATGGAGCCCGTTCATAAGCATTAAAGTCTGGCACGACAGTTACTTCGGTCATTAGCCTCGATACTAGATCTCGGGAAGTGGTGGTGTTTCTCCGTACTGCGTTGGATCGTGATATTCGGACCGACCATTATATCGTCTTGAGGATTATCCTCCTCCATTTATCTCCACCATCAGTGTACTGCCGCAGCCGGAACATTCTCTAAGCTTCCGGCCAGTCTCCTGACATGATTGAACGCACAGTTCATATATGGGTGTGTGCATGTAAGTGTGTGTTTCCACGTGTGTGTGAATGGTTGCATGTGTGTGCATGTTTGCATGTGTGTGCATGTTTGCATGTGTGTGCATGTTTGCATATGTCTGCATGTTTGCATGTTTGAATATGTGTGCATGTTTGCATGTATGTGTGCATGTTTGAATATGTGTGCATGCATGTATGTGTGCAAGCATGTATGTGTGCGTGCATGTATGTGTGCATGCATGTATGTGTGCATGCATGTATGTGTGCAAGCATGTATGTGTGCAAGCATGTATGTGTGCATGCATGTATGTGTGCATGCATGTATGTGTGCATGCATGTATGTGTGCATGCATGTATGTGTGCATGCGTGTATGTGTGCATGCGTGTATGTGTGCATGCGTGTATGTGTGCATGCGTGTATGCGTGTGTATGTATGAGTATGTGTGCGTGCATATGAGAAGAGGAGGATGAGGAGGAGGGAGAGGTCGCGCGCATGAGATTCCGTTGCCAGTTTGTTAGAGTAACGCTTAGACATTCCCTGGTATTGAACGGAGGGACGACACGAAAAACTACAAATCAGAGAACCCGGCTATTGGAATTGTCCTTAGAATTGTGGTTGTATTCGACTCACCAATACGACTATTGTCCAAAATTCGGAGAAAGTTCACTCTGGACCTATGTCGAGGTTTAAACACATTACGAATGAGACTTATAACGATGATCACGTGAAATAGCCAAAACAAGTGGATTCGGATGGGAATGGCAAACTCGGGCGAACAGCGCGTGGAGAGAAACGCAAGCGAATCGAAAACGCAGGGCCGCAGAGCGTCTGCCTACGCGCAGCCTGGCGGTTGCAACCGAGCCGCAAGGAGGGTCGCGTAGTATCGCGAGGGGCTAGTAGTAGGCGTTGTCCGGCTCAACCGGGGTCGAGACCAGTGCGTCTCTGCCGCGGGGCCTCTCCGGGCCGCAGAGCCCCCCCCCCCGGGGGGCTGAATAAATAACGCCGCGTCCCCTCGCCCCTCGCTCCCCGGCGCAGCGCGGTGGCGACGGGTCGTCCTAGGGAGGGGAGGTGGGGAGCCCGTGCGACATCCCCCGCCTGCGTGCGCGGAGGTGCAAGGGCCCAGAAGCCACAGCGAGGAGGCGTGAAGGTACAGGGCGACAGACGCGGAGCCACTGGGAACCTCTGCGGTCAGAAGCAGTGACTGGGCGAGCCACCAAGTGAGAGGAGTGGGTCACTGCTGCGTGTTCAAGGATTAATGCAAGAAGGACACATGTACTAAACGTTTGTCTGTAAACTAAGCTCTGTTACTGATGAAAATGCACATGGAAAGAGCATAATGAAAGGCCTTAGCTTGCGCACATCTCTTGAGTGTAAACACCTTGTGTATGTTAGGAAATGTGTGTATGTTAGGTGTATGTTAGGAAAGGATGTAGGTATTGTAATGGCTTACAGGCCTTCGGCCTAGCCACATAGGATCAAGTAATCTAATTCGTTTGTAATAATTACCTATTAAATAATAAAAAATAATGTTATTTCTATTGTGTCTGTGACGCTTGTCTCTATCATTTCTCTGTCTGCATCACCCCTCTGTCTCTCCTTTGTCTCCATAGCCCGTGTGTCTGTCACTTCTGTGTCTCTCCCTCCTCTGTTTCTGTGTCTGTCCCCCTCTGCCTCTGTCTGTCGATTCACTATCTCTGTCGCTCTCCTTTTTCTGTCACTTTTCTTTCGCTGCCGCTCCTAATAGACTTGAATATTAACGTTCTATGCGCGAAGTTATTACTAAAAAACAAACAAAAAACTTCCACACGTGTTTTGCGGTCGAAAATTTCTATAACATGTTGTTGTGGTGATTCAAATAATTATCCCCTCTGTACTACGGTATATGGATTAAAGTAAAACTATATTGCCGTACGTCGTTAGCTTGTAATATCGTCTCAAAATAACATAATAGGTAAAAGGTTTGTCGATATAGTGACTACATCAAAGAACTTGAAATGAAAATTCGCAGAGAGCGTATTCACTGTTTTAACTAGTGGCCGACTGTCCAACAATAAATGAAAAAGGTGACAAGGGTTATTGACTAGATCTTCCATATGTAAATAATTACTGCTTTATTTAACTTCCTATCATGAAAGCTTCGTACACACTGTGCACCAAATGGCTCGCGTTAATATCTGGATCGGGTTTGAGATACTTGCCTTGACGTATGAAGAGTTGTTGTGTGGAGTCGTACATTGTTTTAGCAATTACTACCTTCCACACTGTACTTACTAAATGATGCGAATTTATTCATCTCAAGCAGAACGTACAGTTTAGGCTGATTATTGACACGAATAAGGTTTATTTTTATAACGTTGTTAGCATTATTAATATTATTTAAAATCAATAAATTTCAAATAATTAATATTAATGCTTTTTATTTATAATCATCATTATTAACCATCATTTATTATTGTTATTTACATTATAATCTATGATTAGTATTTACATTACAGAATGTATTAGATATTGAAGCTCAAAGCGTTTTTGTTTTATAATATTTCAACAATTGCACCTGATATACATTTTTACATTCGCGAAATCCCCCATTAAATTTCCATTTTTCTGTGTATTGTACCCGTTTCCGGACATTAAACCCGACATTTGAATTCAATTGAATTGCGTATTTATTAATGTGTTGCTCGCTTCGAGATAACACTCACTGATTGTGAATGTTTTATTCAGTGTATGAAAGAACTACTTTATTTATCCCTTCATGAAATAGATTACAATCTTCCCCATTTGACATACTGGAAAATGACCATCCAAATAATCGTGCGTTTGTGTGCTTTGTGGCAAATGAAGATCGAATCACAGATCAAACGTTTTAGTAAGAGGTATTTGCGCAATAATTTAGTGAAAACATGCGGCCTTTGGGTTGAATGGTTAAAATATGTTCTCTAGGGGTGGAGATGAGAGAATGATTAAACAAATATATGTATGTGGTGTGGACTTACAATAATATAATGTGCGTATTTTAAACGACCTTCCTAACCTTGAAGTTTGGATAGAAAATGTAAATTAGTTCCAGAGTAATTGAAGAATATAAAACCTCAAATCTAGGTTACATTGTTTCCACGTATAAACGGTTTGTTTTCATACTAGATTTAGATTTAGATTTATTCAGTCAAAAAAAAAACAGTAAAAACTGTATACGACGTAGGGGGAAAAGACATTGTTTTTATTACCTAGTGAAAACTATGAGGGTAAGTCGGTATATATCTGTAGGTTGTCTGAATAGCTTTGTGCACTTCTCAGTCTTAAGCCTCGTGCTTGCTCGTGTAAAGTTTCAGCGTTTTCGCTTGAGATATTGCGACGTAAACACGACTGCACCCCTCTCCGTTCTCACAATAAAACAAGCTTTCGTAATCCGTTTTTTGTAAACTGAATGTGTAGCAAAAGCTGCAATCCGTACAAGATTTAAGCAAAATGTGGTTGCAATGCTTTTTTCTTGACAAAGAGTACGTACAGCCGTACAAATGCAACAAGCATGTCTCATGGGAATACTAGAGTAAGTTCAGCCTCATTTGCTACAGATCCCAATATTGGACATGCCCGTGTGCTGATTCTGAATAACCGATGAATGACTACTGATGAAGTGGCACACGACATGCACATTAATCATATTCTGCATATGAAAACGACGAAATGGATTGTCAACTGATATTATTTTGTTGCAACGCAATGCACACCCACATAACTAGGCCCAAGGTCTTTAAAATTTGTATTTCGCAGTATCAGGGTATTCTGGATATAGTTACGATCTTGGCTCGTGTAATTATCATCTGTTTGGTTCACTTCGAGATGATTTAAGAAGTAAACGTATCGCTGATACCTATGGATGTGCCTACTTCTTTTGCTCCTCAATCGAAATTTTTTTCTTCTGAGGATATCGAAAATCAGGTACTACGATTAACCATATCATTACAAATAATTTGGTATTTCATAATTCAAAACGCATTCCTCAATATATCCTGATTCTACAAATTGTCATGAAAAATATATTCTTCATATTACTATTAGACAGTGATAATGTCACAGAAGAGTTGTAATTAGCTTATGTAGGAAAACTGTAGTAGTGTGTATTGAATATTCTTTTACTTTATAACATTGCATTTTGTGTGTGGCTGTAAGTAGTTATATAACCATTAACTGATCGACTGAAGAATAAAAGAGTTCATTATTTGATATGACCACCTGTCTGACTTCTGTAAACGTTCTTTATGCTAAACTTTTGTTTAGCTTTCTTTTACTATTTTTGGAGGAAGCAGGGCAGGGTATGTGTATTGTAGTTTTGCCACTCATGCTATAAAATAAAATCTGTAGTTTGTTTGACCATGCACAAACATTTTCTATTTCTCTGGAGCAAAAAAGTTTTTAAACATTTGTTAGAATTTTTATTCGTAATTCAAAAGTGTTGAATATAAGTAACGTAGTGATTCTAGTGCTTACGAAAATGGGCGTAGGTTTTACCCACCATACGTCACATTTTAAAAACATTTTTACGCAAAAAATGAAATAGTCATTAAATGAAAAACATGAGGCGACTAACGTTTAAATAATATCGTCTATGTATTTTCATTTTCAAATTGCGGCACATAAAAGCCGCTGGTCATTTCCATTTGCGTAAGAAACAAATAAAGTTAAATAGCCATCTGAAATATACGATGTCTGAATATCTTTCCTGTAAACTGACTCATAATTTTCCCTCGCTCAGGTATAATACACTTTTATTACATGTCAACACAAATATTTATGAGACAAAAAACATGAAATATACATCGCGAACCTAATATCTCCATCTTTATATTTGACCTCCTCCAAAGTATCTCCATTGGCTTCAATAACAGAATGACTTTGGCATCCTGTCGTGAAATAAGATTAACCAAAACTCAGAGTTGCGCATTCACGAATTTGGAACGGTGACAATCATTATTTCAGTGCCACATCAGTGATGATCGCGAGGGAAGTTCATCGTCCTTGCCTAATTCCGCATTCGGCTACACGCTAATGAAATCGCACTAATTAATGACTATTTGTGATCAAGCGAGCTTTGACATCATCCTCGCGCGAAGTTGACTCCCTGGTTGCCCGCGCGGCTGCGATCGGCTCCACGTAAATACGGCAAACGCGGTGGCGGCTTTTATCCGCAGAGGGCGATCTTCTGGGAGGCGACCGCAGACGCATACCGTGTATTATTAATAATTCATGGGTCATGATGGGCTACGTCATCTGCCCACCCCGCCTCTCCTCTCCTCTCGCCTCTGCTCCACCGTCAGCCCGACTACCCGCACTTCACCTCTCCCTTGCTCGTTCTCCCCGACCCGACCTGTACTACCCTCTCCACTTTGTCAACTCGTCTACTCTTCTACTTCGCCTCGCCCTTCCCTCATCGCCTGTTTCACTCTGTTCTGGCCCGCAACGGAATCGTCCGCCAACAGCGCCCTGCACTCCTGCGCCTGTCCCGTCACAACTCCCACGTTACGCCCTGCCATTCCCCGAACTGCCGCCGTCTTATCACCCCCACCCGTTCCCCTGACGCGCCTTCTGTCCCATCGCCATACAGCGCTCGCTACTCCACTCATCGCGAAGGCGACATTCCGTCTCCACCCCGGTCTCCGGCACAAGGCCTGTTGTTCATTTATTTTCGAGCATGTCAGATCCCGGAAGGTAGCGAATTGGCCGACTTTGTTCGATTGCTGAGTGTCGCGTGCGAGGACGATGGAACACTGTAAGGGAATCTCGATATGCTAACGGCGACTGAGGGACTAACGGATCCGCCCGGTGTACCGATTGCAATATTGCGTAGCGGGTATGGTCGCTGAGATAGTTGATACAGGTATAGTGAATAAATAACATAAGACGATGAGGACGTACTACGCCCGACTGCACCCCAGCGCCCCGCTACCTCACCCGTACCCGCTACACCCTCCTTCCGCCACTCTACATCCGCAAATGCACCCCCACCTTGCTACCCTTAACTCCGCTAGCACTCCCGGTCCGTTTCCGCAACAACGCCCGGCTACACTCTCTACCGCTTCCTCTAGGCTCCGCTACATTCGAGCTCCGCTACACTCTAGCCCGCTACACTTTAGGCCTCGCACAATGTTCGCCCTGCTCCCACAGACGTACACTTGTGCGCCCGTAACTAAAACATATCTTCTGCCTTGCTCTATTTTTGTCCAACTACAATACCTAAACTGAACTACACCGTCGGGCCCGCATAACGTCGCCCCGACCCTCCCCGTCCTCTATTCGTCCGACCCTCTCCACACCTCCCCATCTCAATTCACCCGAACGTGCCACCCACGTTGGCGGTCAGAGTATCGAAGCAATCGAGGCGGTCACTCGAGGGAACGGCGTTGACGCAGGATCTGGCGATGGAGCACGTGCGCCCCGCTGCCATTTGCGCGGGAATATTCTTCCGTCCCTCTACACTCCCGACCCGCTACACCCTCTCCCCGCTACATTCCAGCCCCTCTACACTCCAGCACCACAATATTCTCGCCCCGCTACACTCTCGCCCCGCTACACTCTCGCCCCGCTACACTCTTGTCCAGCTACACTCTTGTCCAGCTACACTCTTGTCCAGCTACACTCTTGTCCAGCTACACTCTCGTCCAGCTACACTCTCTTCCTCCTATATTCTCACCCCGCAAGTCTAGACCGCTACACGCCAGCCTCCCTACACACCCGCACCGTTGCACTCCCGGTAACTATAACGCTGTATCACTTCATTGTCGCCCCCACTAGCATTCTGGCCAATTGCACCTCCGTCCCGCATAACTTTGGCGTATCCCTCCCCGCCTCAATTCGTCCGACCTCTCTCACACCTCCCCACCTCAATTCTCCCGCACGCGCCCCCCGCGTTGGCGGTCAGGGTATTTCGGAGCAATCGAGGCGGTTACACGAGGGAGCGGCGTCGACGTAGGATTTGGCGATGGAGCTGGCGCGCTCCCCTGCCATTTGCGCGGGCGCCGCGATCTCCGCGCCCCGGGAGCGCTCACGCGCGTCACTGCGCGCCCGATCGCCATTGGCCGACTCCACGCGGATGACGGCCCCGCTGTGGCGACCTCGCCGCTCCTCTCGGAATGTGTCATGCAATTCTCTTGCTGGTTTGGGTAACGCCACTGACTCTTGCAACTCTCTCGGAAGTGCAGGTTAGAACGTGAGCTTCACGTGAGAGAAATTGCTATTTTCGTAGGTTTTGGAATTTGCAGTGGTTAGTACCGCAGCGGGATGGCAACAGAAAAATTGTCGTGGTTATTAGAATGTGTACTATATAATTTAATATATTTTTTAAAATTTATTTTTCTTTAAGAGATTTATTTAATGTCTGCTTTGAACATACTATTATTTTGAATTGCAGAAGAATGAGCATAGTCTATTAATGTAGGAATATGTCCGTTTACTGGATCCACAGGCAAAGGTGGCTCAAGGCATCAACTGGCATTGCAAGATCTCTGACCGGGAAGTACTGGGCTTCGAGTTCCAACGTGTCGGAATTTTCGGCACTAGCCAGATAGCTAGGTTATTTTTTTTCTGTCTGGAGGAGAACCCCAGCGGCCGGCTGTACTGATCAGTAGTTTTTTCGATCAACAGGCGAATGCCGGAAAAGTACCCTAATATACTGGCCACGGACTTTTCCTTCCTCTTCCTTGTCCTATCATCACCCCTCACGTACACTGCACTATGACAATGGTCGGGAGTCCAAACGGGAGCTTAGAACTTGCTCCGGTTGGGGAGGTGGCCCGCTGATGGGTGATACCTGGTTGGGGAACTCCCAGCAACCCGAAGTAGGTTTGCGCCGTCCTCATTCAGTGAGGGAATGTCACAGCCGCCTTCCGCTAAGAAAACATGCACAACTCTTAAGGGACTAATGACCCTTACCAGTTTACGCGCCCGCAATCACTAATGAATCAATCAAACCCACTGGATCTCTATTGACTAACTCCACTTATATTGAAATAAAAACAACCAGACCCCGTCGCGCCTCCAGTTTTTCTCGCTATAAATGCAGTTCACGAACTATCTCATAGTCCACATGAAACCCAGCGATTGGCAGCATCTGTCAGACATTGTAATAATCCCCTATTGTTTTGAAATGTTCTTCTCTTTTAACGGTGAATAACTGTGCATGGGCATTGGTGTGCAAAAACATATCTATTTAATCCGGCTATTTTTTTCAATTTGTTACCCTCAGAAAATATTCCAAGAGAAGGAGCGCCATCTGTATTCACGAGAGGAAGTTGCGGGTGTCGCCGCTCGCCCGAACGCAATTGAATAGGATAGTTGATTGGGCTGCAATGAAGTCTAACTTGACCGCGTCGTACTGCACACCCGGTTGTAATTCGCTTCGACCGGTGAACGCCGCTTCGCGTTCAACTTAGACTTTGCTGCAGGCCATTCAAGTACATTTTTTCCTTCACATAGTATACGGATAGATAGACAAATTATTTAATTTGCTTCGGGCATAACACTCAGTGGTAAACTCTTCACGCTTATAAATATAAATACATAAAATTAGTAGCTCTGAACTATATATACGTATTGCATCATCTGCAAAATTAATTCTAACTCACCAGAATAAGATGCCGTCAAATAATACAGCAATGTGTCACGTAATTCAACAATAGACCAAGCATGTTGAAGAGACAAAGTTGCTCTGAAGCGACTCCTATCATCCTGAATCATAATTCTCCTATCCCTATCCTCCTATAGGGATCTACTTCGATACTACTACAAGTCACTTCTAGGAATCGATAGGAAGCATCATTGTCTCTTAAACGTATATGGCGTCTAGTTATATGCACTGGAACAAAGTTGTACCATTTGACGATAGACAAACTTTTTTTTCAAATTTGACAACGCATAATAAATGCAGAGGAATTTCACTATCCCTACCAATTGCAGATTTGTCGTTAGTATCTAATCTGTCTCTAAAATTCTTGATGTTTGTTGGGAAATCTGTATTAGTGCGAATAAATATTTTCCAACATCAATTCACTATCTACTTGGGCGTATTTTTCTATGTTCGTAGCATCCTCAGTTCAAGTAAGCGAACTCATGCGAACTCGCGCTTTATAAAAATTATATAAATCTTCTTTGTCCCTGCGACTCGCCAATGATTCCAATAACGATATTTTGCTAATTTCCCCTCTTAACAATGTTGCTGCTACGTTCTTAACGCTTTCGATGGAGATTGCCTGACCCTTCCCACACGTACTCCAACACGCTGTTCCGTACTCTAATACCGGACGCGTAAGAGAATTGTATCTGATTTACCATTTCCCTTCCTGAACTTTCACATTATAAAATGTAATGATTTTCTCACATCTTGCCGACAATGCTCTCCCATTCCAGTTGTACACCACACCAACTAGGGTCCCAGATAAAAATCACTGCCTTTTCAAAGTAAATTTGAAAAAAGGTTGCATGGAATATAGATACTTCTTAACTTACGTTTGCTGTCAAGATGCCAGGATAATATGATATTCAAGAAACAAGGCTCCCTTTTAATAAGCTGAATATATTAGATATAAAGCTACATAATTATTATACAACTTTTGAGAGATGATTGTAAATGTGTTCAACAATTAGATATATTATTCTTCAATTTATTTTTGAAATTATAATCCCAGCATTAAACATAATTGTTTAAGTTTAGTTAATTAAGTTTAAACAAAATTATTTGATAACAATTTTAAGCGATAAGTAATTCAAAATAATTGATGTGAATTAATATAAAGTAACTGATGTAAGATATTATTAATTGAAGGCCTTTGATGAACCAATATTTTCTATAAGAAAATGTTTAATTGGCAATCAAGCATTAATTACGTTCTTTATTTTATACAACAGTATATTTGTGTACATAATTTTATCAAAATGATCTGATAATGATCTCGAAAAATGTTGCATAAAATTCACCATCCAAAAGAAACTAATTTGTCACGCAAGTTTGATAAAACAAAACAGCGGTGAGAAAACTACGTCTCTTCTCTCTGCTAGTGCCCGTCCGTCGACTCAGCGCTGTTCAGGCGCGACATGCGGCGATGCTCAGAGGGAAGCATATCCTTAGTTGCAGCCGAGCACGCTCCTCAATTAAAACACCATTAAACCTCGAATACGTGCACGGAGGTTAAAAACATCCCAAGCCATTTTATTTCTACGTTAAACACAATTTTTTTGCGCTCTCATTTCCAGTACCATGCTGACTGTATTCTTCTGCAATGTGCCTACTCAGATTCATTGATATCTTATGAGGCAGTCACATTTTACAAACAATAATACTGTTTTTCTACCCCACACATGTATTTTGTTTTATTCTTTTGTCCATGCTTTCAAATATTTGTTGCTATGATCATAATAACATATTATCTGAATGACCACGTTCCTTCAAAGACGTTGCCGTTCCGGAAACCTTAAGTGTAATTGGTTCTAATGATGATTTGCAAGCTGGACATACGCTCTCGTCTACTTGGAAAGATGTGTCACTCAATATTTGCCATGACACTACTCTACTTGAAAAAGTTACTCAAACCTGGAAGAAAATGAAAATACGTCAAAACATAATTAAGGTTTTATTACTTAACATTGAACAGTATGCTAGGATGCTTTTTTAAATTAAAATTTGGTAAGAATTGTTCTATTTTAAGGATAATTTCTCAGATAATACTTGGCGTGTTCAAACAACACGAAAAATGGTTTTACGAAAAGTAGTAGTCACACTGATCAAGAACAACAAATAAAATACTCTAATAAAACTGGAATAAATTAAATATACAAAGAAAAAAGTCTTCAGAAACACTACAATAACATAAATAGTACATATTTGTGTAAATATACTCATATACTCACTACAAGAGTTTCTTACATTCGAAGAATATACGTAACACGTAAGTAGCAAATATTTAATAGTAGCAGCTCTTCCTTGTAGCCTTGCTGTCACATGACAGCCGATTCGGAAGTAATGTTTATTGATTCAAAATCTTAACTGTGGAGAAATAGTCATTTTCCATAATTTTGCACCTTTATTTTCGACAAATGTTTCATTTTAAGAAACCTCCGCGCGGCGCACGTCTAAGGTTTTTCGAACTGGTGCCAATCGTGGGCGTCCCCTGATCCACCTGGTGTGAACCTCTCTCCGCCATTTCCTGGTCTCAGTTAATATTATACGCTCTATTAGAATGGGAGAACGGCGATCTCTTTAGAACGGGATATTGCGTGAGGACTTCTTTAATTTTGCCGGGCACAGGCCACGGATCTTCAAATTCTACAAGTACGTCATGGCCACTGATTTTCTGCCCCACAAACATCGACGCACTTCATCCAAGATCAAACTTTTGTGCTGGTGGTTCAGGGCTAACCACTCATCCTCCAAGACGTGGCGCACTGAATATCCAGTTATTACACGCAGTTTGAAAATAGGTGGAGAAACAGTCAGATACGTATTTGTATTTTTCAACGAAACTCGAAACTGTTTCAGTGATTTTTTACTGTTTAATTTTTTACGAATTTCTGAGAATCTAACGCAACCAAGACACCTCTCCCATAGCGGGAGGCGGCATAGTTTTCTTTCGCATTTCTGCGCGCATTGGAAGTTAATAGCGCGTGGCCTGTAGTAGCAAAACTGCTGCTGAACAAAACCATTCAAAATTGTTTTCCAAACACTCTTGATGAACAAGTAAAATAGCATTACAATAAATTGAATATTATAACAAAAACGGTATTTACGAGTTCAATGTTGACTTTAAACTTAGGTTAACCTGGTGTTTTTCATTCAGGTATTCAAGAGTGATTCTTCTATATAAATGCAAACTATAAATGACAAATATTTAGTGTTTATAATGAACGCTACTGGAAATTTTCTCTTTGCTACGATAGAAATTTGTATGACTTACACATACAGGGCACAAGGTAAAAAATATTTCAGATGAACAGTGGGATATATGGGACATATTATAAAAATATAAGTCGGAAATTGATTTTGAGTAGACTAAATGGAAAAAATTGAGGATGGGAATTATCACTTAAAGATTTTCTTTATTTCAATTATTTCAATTTTTGAAATATAACCCTACATTCTAACATATTCTGTTATAATTATTACAATATACTTAGGTACTAAAAATGTCATAATATGAATCAAATATTAATTATTAAATACACAAAAAAATGTTTCAGCTGCTTTTTATAAGAAACACGAGAAGCTACCACAACTGATTTTGGGCACGTGATCCAATTATAATAACGACACCATTAGTGTACTTTTAAAAACATAGCAGCCATCTAAACTCTTAAACGGTTTCTTACCACTTCCTCCATTTTTTCGCACTTTGTCTCGTTGCTCGGTTTTTACGCGCTATTCTCCACTCGAGATGAAGAACACGTGCCGAACCACGTCGGCCGATACTAGCCGCGGGGGAGCGGAGTTTTGAACAAAGTTTTTGCGGCCGCCAAGCGACGAAGAGCCCCGGGGGAGGTGGACGGTCGGCCTGCGGCGAGGAGCGGCTGGGGCACGGTAGGGATGGGCAGAGAGGG
>BOPP01000018.1:8844886-8862269 GCA_017312745.1 Gryllus bimaculatus | reverse complement strand
GCGTGGCGGGCCTGCGCGTGGCGGGCCTGCGCGTGACAAGTCTGGACATGGCGTGCCGTATATGTGCCTGCGCGTGTCTCAACTGGGGGTGGCCAGGTTTGAGGGGTTAGGTGGAGAGAAGACCATACGATGTATGGAATGGTACGATGTGGCATATGACTGAAAGGGATGACACTGGTTGAGCAGTTTCACAAGTAGACGAGTTAATGACCGAGACGGTAAGCGAGTAGAAGACGAGCAAAAAGAACGCAAGCACGGAAGATAGGAGGCTTGTTTACGCACGTTACGTTACGTACGAGCACTGTAAGCAGAACGAAAGAAGATGAGTAGATGAGCGGTCGTGCAGATGAGCAGGTTGGAATGGCACTTCAGGCTAGTGGTCTAGCCTAGTGAGTGAGAAGGAGGACTAATTAATGATCGAGAGATCATATGGATATTTTCTGTACGGTCAACAATGCATTTTGTTAGTCTGATATACATTTTGAGTATGTCTCTGCTTCAAAATTAGGCTTTAAATAGGTTGACTACTTCTAAATACTTTCTGATTGTAAAGATATTATGTGAGTGACGATGTAACTGTGGAGAAATGACGGAGTATGAGGGATGATGCGGGAATCGGGAGTACCTGGTGATAACCCTCCGCCAACCTATGCCACCACAAATTCTAAATGGATCGACAGGGATTTTAACTCAGTTTCAACGGTAGAAGGCTAACGATCATCCATTCTCCACGAGTGAGTGTTTCAGCGATACATCGTGTGCACCAGTGGTATTGCTTTCAAAGTTGCGCGTGCGTGCGTGCAGGCGTAGGCTTGCAGGAACGCCAGCAAGCGTGTAAGCGATCAGGTTAAAGGTGAGAGATTTCGTTGGAAATTGTGAAACTGATCGTATTTCTAGTCGTTCACGTCGGAAGCGAAACAACACACTAATAGGTAAACAAGAAGAGAGAAGGAATAGATGAAGAGCAAGTCATAAGGCAGAAAATTACAATTTAATGCAACTATCAAGAGAAATCTGAGAATGATAAGTGGAGAAACAAGGGATCGGATGTAGAGCTCACAGTCAATCTGCATTTATGAATGTATTATCTAGTAATTAAGATTATGCTACTCCTAAATTGGTTGCATGCGTCTAGAAAATATGTAGATTAACACATGACCAAATTAGGTCATATTAGTGAGCACTAAGTATAGGAATGATCATGCTTAAATAGTTGAACATAAACTTTTTCCACATGAACAGCCTCGGAACAGACTGCTACATTTGCTGGTGGGGTCGCAGCGCATTTTTAACGAGAAGAGGCGACAGCGGTTTCTCCAATGATATCATAGGATCAGATGAATGACACATTTCCATTTAATATTTCTTTTTTATTAGGTGTTTTCTGTCAATATCATTGAAATACGTCTATAAATATTTGACAACACCCACACCAAATGTATTGATATTATTTTTTAAATATTTTAATTAACGTGGATTTGAAAAAAATCGTTTAATTTGAGATTCTATACAACGACTCACGATTATTATTCGTAACAAATATTTAACTATTTATTAAGGTTGGTCTATTTACAATTAATAATTGTAATTATCAAATTATAAGTAAATTATTTATAATTAATAACATATAACAATTATAACTAATAAAGTAATAAGTATTCAATATTAGTAGACGACTGTTTGGATGGGTGAAAACCAAAACGGAAAAAGTGACATTTTATAAATTCTGAGAATAACATTCATTTTAGACTATATTTCAGTAGTAATATTATATCGTGGTTTTAATGATGAAACAAAGCACCACGACTGGGCTGTAATAGTGAATTAAATACTGTTTTCTCTGAATTTTTAAAATGTCACTTATACCATTCTGGTATTTATCTATTCACCTATGAATAGAACTGAAGCAATGCACATGAGGAGTTTAGAACATCTTGAACGACGTTCACACCCTTACGATTCTTGATCTTGTCCCGGCAGTTGCTCAGGAATGGAAAAGCGTGGGGCTAACTTTTGCACAGAGCCGAACGTGCGCTTGATGAGCTGGCGCTCGCGGGGGAGGCCGGAGGGAGCGAGGCTGCTCCGCCCGCATGAGTGTTCGTCTCCAGCGTGCACGAGAAAGGTAGGACTGCGTGGGGAGGAGACGTTCCCCGCGTCGCCGCCGCGGTCGGCGGCAAGTCGCGGAGTAATCGATAGCTCCCGGTCGCAGACTTCGTTAGTGCGCGTCGGTCGACGCTTCTCGTGACGTCCGCTGTCGTTGCATCCGCCGCTCCTGTCGTCCTCGCTTAGCAGCCCCGGACGCTGTCCCGCTCCGGCCACGCGCGGTCCTGGTTGCCGCCTTCAAACGCTCCAGACACGCATCACTGCTTCGCATCCAACATCACCGGTACTCCGTTTCCGCCACCGGAGCTCCCCGCCACTCAAACTCCCTCAGACCCACCGCCTCTCACCACCATATTCCACCTCACATTACCATACTTCACTCCGTAATTCGTCTGGTGCAGCTTCGACCCGACCTCGACTCGACTCCGACCCCGACCCCACTCTCGACCCGACTCCACTCGACTCCACCCGACTCCACCCGACTCGTGACTCCGACTCCGACCCTGTATCTCCACCCGACTTCGCGACCCTACTCCGACCCTTACTCCGACCCTGGACTCCGACTCCGACTGCCGACCCTGACTCCGACCCTGACTCTGACCCCGACTCGCCTATGTCTTCGCTTTCGCCTACGCCTCTGCCTCCGCCGTCGTGCTCGCCACCCGCGCAGCTCCTCCACCACCGGTAGCTTTGCTGACACCGCAGTCGCCACCTCCTCTTCCACCTCGGCCGCCAACCCAACAGCAGGCTGTCTGTTCCTGTGGTGTCTCCGCGGCCGACTTCCCGTCCGCCTCGTCCGTACTTTGCGTTGTTGGGTCCGCACCCGCCACCCCACCCTCTCCCTCGCGTCACCACTTCCGTCCCGGTGCGGTGACGGCGTTTGCCCGCGCCGCCACTGCCACAGCTTCCCCTGTACTGCCCTTCGCAATATCGAAATAAAATCTCTTTATAATATCTCGTTAAGCAAACCACGTTCCACTGACTCGGTCTCTGCAATTTTAAGGCTCTAATATTGAGAATGTTTACTTTTTTGCCTTACTACATACTTACATTGTAAAGAGAAAGTGTTCAAGTGCTGGGGCACAATAGAAAATTTTTTCACTAAAATAATCATTTTGTTAGGTCCTGATGTCGAAAAATTGAAAAAAGTTTGTTTTTATATACTTTTATAAGTTACTTCCTTTAACACATTCAATTGTTAGATTTCACTCTTCGGCAACGGTGATGCCTAAACGACCAGTTTGGGAGTCCCTGCGAGATTTAATTAGATATTTTGATTTTTGAGGACTTTACATGACTTTACTCAAGAAGATTTTAAAATTTTTCTCACGAATAGCAGTCATTTGTTATTATATATTTTTCTCAAAGGACGTTAAAACGTAACGCAGGTCTTATTTTTGTTGAACTCTGTAGATTTGAAAATTCCAAAACTTTACAAATAAAGCGAGAAAGTATGAGTTGTTGCAGCACCACTAATTTGTACCTGGTTACGACGTCTCTTCTCTCTCTGTTTATAAAGCGGAAGGCATTCAAAATTAATCTAACGTCTCCACAGCTTGATGGGGAAAACCGGAAAAGAATGTGGTCGAATTCTATGCTACGCATGCGGCTGCAACTCGCTTTTCGTTGTCTTCTCTTGCCCCAAGTAAACAACTCAATTCTCGACCCTCCCTTGAAAGCACAGGTGCTTCATCAAGGGGTGGAGAGGGTGAAGTGGGAAGGGAACTAGTGTCAGAACAAGCTTGTCAATGTTTGTACCTGGAACGTAATCTCCGATCGGATGTTTGGTTGGGTCGACGGCCGTTATAGTAGATTGAAGGTGCCACGATTTCCGTCAGCGCTTGATACAATCGGAAGATTCTGAAAAAATCGAGGCGAAAAAGTTCTTTTGAGGAAGCTCTCAAATTGTTAAACCTCCTGACGCCACTAATGGTAAAAACGTAACGTAACGTATACGTAAAAAATTGGACGATATTTCATGACACGGGAGCATTCCATATTTTTAGTATCAATCTTCAAATACTATAATAAATCTTTGGTTCTTACAGCTTCAAAATCTGTTATTTGTGTTCTTAATTCACAATAGTTTATTCGATTTCACCAATCTTCATTATTGAGATTCACTGAGAGGACTGTATTTGAATCCCTTGAAAGCAGCCACTCATGGGCAAATGGGCACGCTGATTCGTCAACAAACACCGATCAAGTACAATTACAACAGAAAATGTATTACGAAATACAGAAATATGGTACAGAAAAGACACAAAAATCGACACAGATTGTTGACATGAATGGACCGATTGTAGTATCATCTGGATATTGAGGTCTAAGGGATAGAATACCGTCTGCTATGTTTTAAGGCTACATTAATGCTCTATATTAAATATATTTAATAAGTGCTTATTACGCCAAGTTAATAATTTGGGTTTCCGACCTCATTATGCCTTATGGAAAAGCAGTTACACAGTCTCTTGGAGACTAACAACGTTAAAAGTACATCAACAGGCAAACACACGTGCTGGCATTTGGATCCTAATAAGGTTCCTGAATTACCAGATATTTTGTTGTTAATGAAATCCATCCCTCTACCCTACACTCCATACACCAATTCAAAATATTTTTGTGTCAAGAAAAAGTTTCTTGTAACTTACAACTTAAAACCACGAGAGCAGTGGATGAAATAATCGAACATCTTATTATGTGAACACAAAATGCAAGTAAATAGGCCTAGTATATACATAAACTAATATCAACACAACTCATACTTCTAAAAGACTAAACGTGCCTGAAAGGAGTACTGCAGCACCTTGTGACTCATGTGCCCCTCAATCTCAATCAAGGTTTTATCCAGTTTCCCTTTATACATTGAGCAAATTCTGAGAAAGTACTTTGTTTTCCTTCTGGACATAAATGTAGCTTCACTAACTCTGTCGTTTTCTGGAGCTCTATGGAGTGTTAGCGGGGGAATATAGTAATTCAAATAACCCTTTCTACGTCTTCTCGTCACTAAGTCAATTCCTTAACCAGAGGCACTAAAAGGTATAACAGCCAAAATCTGTGATGCATTTGCAGCTGTTACAAATAGTTTTTATTGCCGGAGAGAGAATATTTTCCTTTCAAATCGTTCCATAAAACTCTCATTTCTAGCTTTATTCATTATTCATTGGAATTAACCATACGTGTTACGCTAGGGACATATGAGTTCAAGACAATCTGCACAGATTGTCTTGCTCACCATTGCCACGCCCAGTTTTTAAAGGATTTTTCGTAAAATAAATTAATAAAACTCCTGTTATTCATCAAGCAATTACTGAGAAACAATTATTGATCGTGAGCGTAGCAGTTCCCCAGTAATAGTGTAGTCGCTGGCGTCGCGAATGCTGAGTGCACCTTCGCAACAGTTGCAAACACGGATAATTGACGATACAGAATGATTGTTAACAAACATCAATACAATCATAAACAACAATGGACACTCATGACTTCAATGCATAAGATATCTCTAATAATATCGATTTGCCAGGGAAGGTTCTGAAGCTTTATTTCCTAGAATATCGTGACAAATATTTCCTGTGGAAGATGAAATCAAATATCGATTTTTGGTTGGTTACCTCAGAATGAAAAAAAACAAACAACTATCTTGTGGGTTGTATTGGATGAATCAGCCAGAAGAGGAAAGATTAAAGAGGGAAATTTAAGTACCAATTTTATTAAAAATTTCGTAAGTTGGGTACAAATAAGAGCAAAAGTTTGTACAGTGTCGGGCCTTAAGCTCACTTAATGGACGCTCATAGGCCTCTATCTGTGGATTGATCCTTCATTAAGAACGACGTCACTTAATCTGGTGCCCCAAATGTCTCAGAACTGAAATCTTATTGCGTGCTTATTAGCGCCATTATATCAGACACCAAATAATTTTAGCCATCAACCACCACTAACTGTAATTTTAAAATAATTACGCACCGCGATTAACGCATTCTTGACAGTATGCAATGGTCTTACATTCAAGACATATTTTTACAGAAATCTAATTTCCTTCCTACCTTGGCTGTAGGTTCCTAGAAACACTTTCTGTCACAACACATCGCCGTCAACAGAGAGACTCTGCTGTTGTGGGCACTTCGTGGAACCCGACGTCGGTTATTCAGACCGTAGCGCGCGCAAGGGCGTTTCCTTCACCTCGTGACAGTCTTTTGTGCCTTGCTGGACGTTTCTGAGATAACTATAGCTAATTTTTCAGTGAAATAATCAAAATAAAGTTCTAAAAACATTATTTTTGAAATAGTCTAATATTCTATATATATATATATATATATAAGTATACTATATAATTATATATATATATATATATATATTATTTGGCGTAATGAAATAAAATATGCGAAGTACGATTCACTTATTGACTTGCGTAGAAGAGAGATATATTAAGCGTAATAAATTAAATAAACATCTGCAACATGAAATTCTGAACATAAATGAAAGAGCGAGAAATAAGCAAAAAATATGAATTGTTGTAGAACACAATGCGAAATAAAAGAGGCTTTTAATAAATATTTCAAAATTGCCAGTGATATGTATAAAATTACGCATTTCAAACTAGTGACAACTGGTTTAAAGAACTTCCCTGGTGGGAACGTATTTGGTGTATTATGCTATTCATTGTCTTTTCACAGAAGATGTCTGTCTGGAGAGGAAAATCAGTTTTTGCTATTTGGTTCTTAAATAACGCTTTCTTCCTTTAGTAAGTAACAAATTATAATCCGTAACAATCAACTACAAGATATTGAAGTATGCAAAAATAGTCAGTCTGATAATTTCACTATAAAAAAATCAATCATTTTCAATATCTTAATTGTTTGTGGATTACATTTTCTCTAAATTTGTCGCTCTATGATTTGTAAAAAAATTCAATTCAAACGGTAGATTTTCACATAAGGATATTTCTTCTAGAGATTAAAAAATGCTCCTGTTTACTAACAAGATTTCTGACGTTTGGCGATTCCTCATGAGGAAACGTTAGAGACCGTGTTTCCTGCACTTAGAAAGCTGTAATTTAGCATCGGGGGCACATATTTTAATAAAACATCTCCTTTAAATTCTTGTTTCTATTGTAAATATTTATTTAATTAACGTCAATACATTAAAAATTGTATGAGTATGTGACCTTCTCTGAGAAGCGTATTGTAATGAAAATTGTAAGTTGAATTCTGCATACAAAAGGAAATGAGCATTATTGGCAAGAATTAACAAGAATATATTTGTTTCCAAGTAACAAAAAATATTTGCAAAGGCAAATCAGGTACAGATTTTGGCTGTTTTACCTTATTTTACCCCTCGTGTTGGTATCAAAATTCGGCCGCGACAACGGGGAGAATGAACATTTGAATAACTATATTTCTCACCGACATCTAGAACTTATGCACTGATAATGATATTATATTAATGTCCACAAGCAAAACAAAAGGCCATCTCAGTATTTGCACAAACGATCAGGGGAAAAGGATGAAAACCTCATCGAGATGAAGGGCATTGACCCAGTAGCGGATGTACAATACTTGTTATAAGTTTTTAGAATTATACTGTCCAAATGGAAAATAACACGTTTCGTCCATTTTTGGGTGTGCCTCATCAAGATTAAATATTTCAAAATATAAGATAACGGTTTTATTAATATGCACATCTCATTTATCAGTAGTAATGGTCAATTAGTACAAGAATTGTGGTGACACAGCAACCGTAAAACTTACCATCGTAATGTAGTTAGGTAGCAGTACAAAGTTAAATGTTTGTACCGTCCTACTTTTTGTTTGCAACTTGTAAATCGGGTTGTTGATATGTTTCCTTCTAGAGACTTATTTCAATTCGGTGAGTAATATTCATTCTGGGAAGAACTTTCCCTATTAATTTCAATTAACAATCGTCACAATTTTAAGAAGTGTATTAGTTGTTTTCACGTTGTAATTATGCATTTTTTAATCTATGTCAGTATGTTGAAATGTAAGATTCAGTAAAAATCTCACTACAAATTAAAGTACATCGTATTATTACTATATTGTCAACTTTAAATAACAAGAATACACAAACGATGTGTTTTGGATACCAAGAATGTAATCAATAAAATAGATTGTTGTTCGAGAATTTTTTCAGCTAGATTTCTAGTTTAGAGTTTCCTCTTTCCACATACGTCACTGGGGGTATTGGAAAACGATCTGTCACAACTCCCCCTAAAACTCTCCTGTGTTGAGAGAAAACCTCAGGAACTCAGCACCGAAACACATTCAATTAAATCAACATGCGTCCAGTGATATTCGTACATGATGGCTGTAGGCTTTCCGCATATAAATTCATTTGAATTTGGTCATTTTATTTCGAAAGGTAATGCAAGGGAAATACTTTTTGTTGAAACACGAGATATCATGGTAATCATTTTCGGAGATATCTCCGCATTCTTGTGACCCTCTCTGCCGGTTTTTCATAACAAACGATAGATCTGTGTGGTGAGTTATCTTTTAGAGTCATGAGAAGAAATTAATTGTTAACTAGTGATTAAGAAAACAATTCTTCATTGCGTTTAGCTGCCATCCTACTTAATCTTTTACCAGCATTCGCACTGAGCAACCAAACGTGACCACGGAAACATCAGTTAAGCGAACCCATCATTTTCTCTCTACTTAACTGCTCTGCTGATGCTAGTAATCCACTTTCTGCTCTAAATGAAATCTTGTGCTCGAAATATCATTAACTTGATCTAGTCAAAACTATCTTCGTCTTTTGAGAGAAGTAGCTCGTAGGACAAAATGACATCCTCGATGAGATGCACAAGTGCTGTGAGTAATGAGCAATTGTTGGTCTCTGCTCTAGATTTGGTAGGTAGAAGGTACATACATCCGTAAATAAGTTTCCTCCAGAGAGTGGGGTGCTCGCAGAAAACGCTCTTCCAGATCGAAGCCAAAAAATTTACGCGCTGTACTACCAAGAAATAGAAGTGCAATTTCAATGACATGAAAAATTTAATTTTTCTTTAGCTACCTCTTCAGCCTTCCAGTTCTCCCTTAAGTACCAAAATTACATGCTTACACATCAAAGCTACACGTAAAATTTGATTGTAAGCGTTGTTTACTGTATGATATCATTGAAAAAATACAAAATTAAAAAAAGTAATATTTTCAACTCATTGAAAAATGTGAGCACCACGAAAATAGTAAATTATTTGCAAAAAATATAAATCATAAAACCCCTACACAGCAACTACTACCGACTACTTAAGTAGCCTATTTTTTGAATCTCAAATATTGTTTAACAGAAATGAATTACTTCTTAAGAATCTCAATCGATGCCTAAGAGGTTTGGATATGTTATATTAAGTTAATAAAAAATCATAAGATGAATTTTGACTCGTAAATCTCATACCAATTCAGTTACGGCCGAATATCATTTCCAAGAAATCCCAACTTTTTAAAGAATGCATTTTGACATATGTGGGCGCTTCTTGTCTTATCCAACAAGATGCTCTTCGTAACGCCTTATGACTATATCTCGGAAGACGTAGTTCGAGGCTGTAGCATAACTTCCAACTTCACGTTTTTTCTATATACTTTTGTAATAGTAAGTATTTAATTTTAAAAAAATTGTAATTTATCCGTTACACCAATTGAACTTATGAGTACTCTTTCGACATAAACGAAACTACTAAACGAGAAAAAATGAATGTACGTCATTTTTAATATCATCCAAATGTATTATTACATCTTCAAATTTTTCTAAAATTAGTTTTGTTTCTGTTTCGCAACGTAGAGCATTTTTTTTAAATGTCCAAATCTTTGTCTACTTTAAAGCGTGGAATAGTCTTCTTTATCGCATTTCAAGTAACCTCTAGAATTTGTGTGTGGCCCGATTTCGGGTATTTAAAATGAAGTAATTGAGGAAAAATTAGGCATTTCCAGTACGAATGCAATTAGAGTAATCATAAAGAACTGGAAGTGAATGTATTTTGATCGTTTTTAATGTGCTAATATGCCTAAAAGATACATTAATTTTCTTATTACATTAATGATCCCTTCATCCTTGGGTGAAATGCAAAACCGATTCCAACGTTGCATCGCATGTCCAACTAATTCAGTAGCCGGTCCGGTCCACCCGATCAAACCCCGTAAGTATCCATCGACACGCCCCATCGCCAACCTCGCTTCTCTCCTCCCTCCTCGCCGTGCCGCGGAGGCCGTTCACTCGCCTGGGGTAACAAGGGTAGGAGTTGCTGTACCGAAAAGATGGGAATTCTCCACGCGAAAGCGCTATCGAGCGACTAGCCGGCGGAAGGAGATGGAGTGGGGCGGGTCTGCGTAGAGGTGCAGCGGGAGAGGCGGGGGGCGCGGGTGGAGAGGGTGAGCGGGGTGGACACGGCGAGGGCGGGATGGCGGTGGTTCCGAAACCGGGAGTCTATCTGTCTAGTCAACCAACCCCGGCTCCACCAAGGAAACGAATCACAGCGGCGCGGTGCGACAGAGAGGGAGTCGGACCGGAGAAGAACGACGGTGGGATGGGGGGGGGGAAAAAGGGAAGAGGAACACAATTATAAACGAGATAATTGGGATTTGCAACGGCACGGCGTTAAGTGCAGCAAGAACCGGTGAGGAGAGCGGAGACATTAGAGACTAGGAGACAGATGTTAGGCGGGGTCGGGGGTCAAGCAAGGACGGGGGGGTGAGCGAGGACGGAGAGGGGGCGAGGACGGACGGCGGGAGGACGGACGGAACAATGAAATCGGTGTGGATGACGGGAGAGGCGAAAACGGTAAGGATCACAGGGAGGGGGAAATAGTCATAAAATAGTGTAGTGAAATGCTGTGATGCACGAGAGTGCTGTTTGTCCTGCGATGGAAAAAGGGAAACGCTGTAGGAATTTGAAGAATTTGGTTTTTAAACGCAGGATGCGCTGGAATAAACAAAGAATAGAAACAAACAGAAAATAAAATGGGAACTATTCCATGAATCTGATAGGTTTGATGGCAATAAATGAAATACTTCGTATGCTATGTGAAAGTGAATAGGAATTACAAGAATTGTATAACGGTTATTTAAGGTGTAAGTTCACTAGACATATACGGCGAGAAAAGCTTTACAATATGATCGTAAGCGAAGGAACGTGAAGGTACGAAAATAATATTGTAGAGATAATGAAAGGGCTGACTAGAATAATTCTGTGCGAGGTACACATAGCGAAAGAAATTACATCATTAAGTATTATACCTAAAAGAGAGGGAATGCGATCCGCTGATCTTATGAGTGTGTCTGAATAAAACGTCTGAGAAGTAAGTTGTGTGAACATCAAATGTACTAATGACGCCTTTGAAGAAAATGGACCAAATGCAAAATGAGGACAGTAAATGCAAATAGTACAATAGAACAGGAAACAGAAAAAACATCCGAGATTAAGGATCTGTTAAGATGTGCCCAATGCATAGCATGTGCGGAATACGCGGAAAAGTTCTTGGCCCCTTTGTTTAAGCACTGCTCCGGCATTTGCCTGGTGTTGATCGAAGACACCACGGAAAACTACTGATCAGAGGAGCCGGCCGCTAGAAGTCTCCTCCGGCGTGCGACCGCTTTCTACATAGTGTCGAAATTCTACCATCGTCAGGTCCTCCCGGTCAAAGGCATGTTGATGCCCTGAGCCACCACTCCCGGTGCGATGGCTGACGGCGACAGCGGATCGTCGAGGCCACTCGTCGGAGTTTTGGGACGTCGCTGGGATTTGCCCGAAGGGAGCGGCGGGGAGCCGTGGGATGCGATGGGGCGGCACCGAGGCCGCAGAGGGAAACAGCGCTCCGCGCCGAGGGACCGCCAGCAGCGCCGAACGAATGCAGAGGGACCGCGCGGCGCCCGTTTCCTCAGACTTGGCTCCGCCAAACTCCCGTGATGCAGTGCTGTTGATGTTATCTCCTTTCCGACACGTTTTTCTATATTTTAATGCAAGTTTCTAAACGGTGGTTTGGCTTTCGAATGTTGCCTTTTTCTAGCGAAGAAAGATGAACGTTGCAGTTGTGGTAACCTATTTTTCATTCTACATAAGCGTTCATGATAACGTATACCTAATATATGAAAAACAATGTGTTCGTTTGCTTTTTGGTTAGTGCTTAATGTTCTGCCGTACCATTCATCCGATTCCGATAAAACTTTGTCATCTTATTACTTGCACTTTGGAGAAGAATATAGGCATAGTACGATGGAAATGTGCATATGTCTGCGCACATAGACGCGCGTTGATGATGATTTTTGTAGACTCACATTCCCTGTTCAGGGCGCTTTACGTCACGGCAGTCTACGCAACCCACCGCACACTGAAGTACGATTATCAAGACGTCTTCTTTGCGTATTCTGCCCTTACGATTCTGAAATTTCTCCCACGTGAGGCAGATACAGAAAGAGACAGAGGAAGACCGAGACGCACAGAGAGAGAGAGAGAGAGAGAGAGAGAGGGAAAGAAACGGAAACAGAGAGACGGGGAGGGAGACGGAGAGAGAGAGACATGGAGAGAGAGGCGGAACCACACTCACGAGAAAGTTTTTTGTCTATTGGAAATTTTGCAGTGCGCTGCGTCATACGTAATTAACTATCACGTGACCAGTAGCATGTGAAGTGAAATGAATTCTGTTAACGAAGCATTTACGGGTCTACTAGTTTCAAATACTATTTTTCATGATGACGTGAACAGTGAAAACACAGCTAATGATTGCAAGAAATAAAATCTGAGATGTTTAATAAGTAGGGACATTCTGCGAAAATTGTTTTAATAAACTTCCTAATCGTTCTCTTTTTCTTCTTTCTGTGGTGGGAATTTCATGTCTACGTAGTATACGTGCTTATATTCAAAATCTACAATTCAAAGTGCCTGAAGAGCTATTGACTTAGATTAGATCCAGAATTACCTGTAACTATTCATTGACCCTGAATAAGAGATCCTAAGGTTCCAGTCTCGATTGTGACGAATGTTCGACATTAAATACGTACATTAGATTTAGTCGTGTCTGACGAAGAATGCTAGCGGCCGACTGGATCTAGTTTTCCGTGGTTTTTATGATCAACATTGGGCGAATGCCCGTCAAGAACTCCAACAATCGAGCCACGTATATTTCCATTTTCTTCCTTGTCCTAACCTCTATTCATACTCACACACAAGTACATTTTCATGTTCTACATTATTACACATGTCGTGAGATCAGAGTTTGTCCTGTCTGGCGCTGTGTCTTTCTGCTGGATATACCTAAAGCGGAAAGTCCCCCGCAAACAAATGTGTAGGTTGACGCCGTATCTCATCATATAGCGGAGGAGGAAAGAGATGAGATAAAAACATTAACACTAGTTACAGGACTAATAATAATAGCAGTTGTCGTGCCAGGAAATGTCAATAAATAAATCAAATACAGTGACTCAAAATGGTATTATTTGAATCTCTCGTACATATCTAACGGAATGCTATTCCTATTGGGACTGAATGACTAACGGAAATAAGTAATGTTGACAGGTTTAAGGGGAAAAAATCATTCTTTGTGTTGCATTTGCCAAGCACGTGAGTAATGAAATGAAGTCGGTCACCTATTGGATTCACACATTTGCGGAATTTCCTTTGTGCAAGTGCTATCGATAGGTTCAATCATCTGACTGTCTGCCGTAAAGTCAATCGCCACATTATTCATCGCACCATCCACATCACGTTCTTGGCCGTCATTTGTCGTCGATTCCACTCGCTGTGTACTCTAATTCTGGAAGTGATGACTCAATTAGCGCGAATGCCAGAAGTGAAGGGTGTAAAGAGCGAGGACAGAGTTAACAAACTTAGGTAGAACCCGGAGATCATACTCAGGCTAAACAAGGACTGTGATGGCAAATAATGTGCTGACGTTACTGGAATGATATTTAGAAGACATATGGAACTAATTAGACACTGTTGCGAAGTTACCAACGTTTAAAATATATATCCTTTTCTAGTATTTCACGGTCCTATTTTTTTTCATATGTGGTCATTTGTGGCGTTAGTGGTGGTGGTGTTCATAAACACTAGTTTTGCGTTAGTGTATTAAGGTAGAATACTTCAAAAGATACTATTTTTTCCATGCCAATACTACATCAGTAAAAGTGGAAATTGGTATCTAATTCTAACGACACTTTTATTTAAACACTTGAGTGAGTAACATTTCAGTTGAATTCCACGCTAAGTTATTTGAAAATATGTACACATTATTATTTATACAGTGTTTGTTCTAGAAGTGAAAAAATGAAAATTTTCACTAAACAATATCAAGAGCCCCTTGATACGCCATAATATTGTTTAGCCCGTCTGAGAATTAGTATGTCTTATTTTTATAAATTCTAAATACAAAGAGTGGAGAATAATATTTCTATTCTTTTTAAATAGACCTTCTGAATACACAATTGTGTAAATACATGCGTATGTGTGAACATATATGCGTAAATATATGCATGAAAACTAAGTAAGGAAATAATATGAACGGATTGTAAATTGATTCGTACATACACTTATTCAATATACGACATCTTACATGTACGTGTTTATCATACACATACGTGTTTCATGCTTTCATGTGCTATTGGTCTCAAAATTCTACTTTAAACAACGTAATTATTAACATAATTTGCCTTATTTTGCGTAAAATTTACTGAGAAAAATTACGCAGGAACTTACGTAAGCTGCTCATGTTATCCCCAGTGAACGAAAAAAATACAAACTAAAAATACAATTGCAGCGAGTGTGATATACACTTAACGTGCTCTAATCCATTGAAAATCCCTTTTCGCCCGCGCGGAGCCTGTTGCCCCTGGCGCGCCCAGGGCAGGGGAGGGGGAGAGAGAGGTCAGGGAGCGGGCGTGGGCGTGGGCGTGGGCGTGGGCGTGGGCGCGCGGGCGGATGGTTCCAGGGGCTCAGAGGACGTTGCAGCGCGTCGGCGCGAGCCCCCTTATTTGCATGGCGCGCCCGCCCGCACAGCGTGCAGTCCGGACACGCCGTCCGCAATTATCCAACTCAGCTCTCCCTCCCCTGCCCTCTTTCTCCCCCCCTCACTTCATCTAGTCTCCTCGTGTTCCGCTGTGGCCGCCCACCCCCGCTGCCCTCGCCCCTGGCGGCTGCCCGTATTCAGCCATCCCTAACCTGTCCAGCGGTTGCCGCATCCCGTTCTCCAGCTGCCCCTATCAGAAACCATGCCCAATACACCCTAGCTGCCCCAGTAACAGTCACAAGCGCACTACCTACCACGCCCACAAAAAATGACCGGCTCAGCCGCCAACCTGTTCCCAAACCCCGCCCCCACCCGTTTCCGCGGCATCGCTTCATCACGCCACCCGGCTCCCCCGCCCCGCCGCACTCGCCGTCCTGCGCCACAACCTCTTTTTTGCCTCCATACCCACCTTACCTGCCAACCGCTAATCGCCTCTTCCACCCTACCCTAGCCCTCCCCTCCGCTCACTGCTGCCTTCCGCAGACCTCGGCGTCTCTTAGCTCTCGTCCGGCCGCATTGCCCTTGATAAGCTTCGTTAGGCGGACCGTTCGGAGGCAATAATTAAAACAATATCATCGTCCGCTCTTTAAGGCCGCTTATAATTGAGTTTCTTATTTTGGTTTGAAGTCATTTCGCATTTAGCATTTGAGGAGTGACTGAATCACGAAACCCTTCCCGTTTTAACGGTCTTCGTCTTCCTGACGCTTAGAGCAACGTGTCACGAGCTCACCGCAGATTTTTCATAGTGCAGATATTAACGGAAAAAATCTTAATATCACGTTTTCGAAAACATTTTTTATAATATATTTCACAAATATTTCAAAATTTCTGTTCGACTCTCTAATTTGCTCAAACTTCATTTTCTCAGATGTGCTGATTATAGTGAATAAACTTATCCTCAACAATTATTAAAAAATCTTTAATAATAATTGCTAAGGCGCACAGGAGCAGAAAGAGAATATGTGGCTTTCGGCATTTGAGATGTCTTGTTTCATTAGACACCCAGGAACACGAGAAAAAAAAACATTCAGTTTCGACTTCGACATAAAATGCAAATTTTTATTTCATTGTCTTTTTCGCCTATCCACGTAATACGCACAGATTTTGAAATCTCATACTCAGTGTGTCACATCTTACGATACAGCAGTGATGCGGCGACAAGGCTCTTAAGAAGACGCTGGCCACCAGTAAATATTTGCGTCTTTCTTTTTGCATTATGATAGTACAGCACCTTTTTGATATTCTTGGTATGTAAGCAACTGTGAGGAATATGTAGATATCAACTATTCTACGCTATTGCGGTATTCGTGATGACTGTGTTTGTTAAAATATTTAATTTATTGTAGAAAGTATTTTATTTGTTTGAGCAATGCGCGAGCAAAATTTGGAATGCCGTTTTAAGAGTTTTTCCAGCAGTCTCGGAGTTTTTAATAATAATAATAATAATAATAATAATAATAGTAATAATAATAATATAAATTCAATATATAATCAAATTTTACTAAATAAAATTAATCAAAACAAGAGTGTACTAATCCATATAAATTAAACACTGCCCATGTTACAAGAATACATTTTGGAGTATTAACGCAGCTCAAGCACGTTTAAAAAAATAATTCGTTCACTTCTCAAATTACCTGCGGGATATAGTGACATTCATTGCGTTTTAAAAAAGTATCATTTCCATTTCATATCGTTAATATATAAGAGCTCAATATCGATGAACTGAAATTGACGTTTTGAGTTTTCTATTTTATTTTTATAGTAATCTTAAGTTTCCAAGAATTCCGAGATTAAAATTGCAACTTTTAGTTATGTTTACGTTCAAATGAAGTTGGCCTAGCACCTGACTGTACGGCGAATGAAAATTGAAGTTGGAAGAAATTCTGACCGTGCCATCATTTGCCAGCATCGAGAGGGTGGCCTCGAATATCCAATTTATAAATGTTTAAAAATCATCCTCCCTTTTAATTGAATTATCCGCAGATGGCTGCTGGATCCGCCGCCGCCGCTGAGCTCGGCGCTGCAGTATCAAATGGATACGGCAATAAAGTGGACGCGCGGCTGTTGACCGGGGCGGCAGATCGCAAATCCGTTTCCCGAACGCGCGTTGCTCCGAATTATCCTTCGCGCTGCCATAAAGGTCTTAATAAGCGATCCGGAGGGATAATTCCGTTAACATTGCTAATTGCTTTCTTTGTGCGCCCGCGACATAATGGATTCCGCGCTAATGCGAAAAAGCTTTGCTCTTCGCTGTGGGGGTGTCTGCCT
>BOPP01000018.1:8800899-8815620 GCA_017312745.1 Gryllus bimaculatus | reverse complement strand
TTATTTATTTATTTATTTATTTATTTATTTATTTATTTATTTATTTATTTAATTATTTATTTATTTATCTATTTATTTATCTATTTATTTATTTATTTATTTATTTATTTATTTATCCTCAAAATTACTATGGAACATGACAATCTGTGCATGGTTTCTTAGGCACTGGAATCTCTGTCGTAAAGTATTCGTCTATCGGTGAATTATGAATACTTATAGCAGTGAGCGGTTTTGGCAAGAATCGATATTACAAATATTCGCTCCAGTGTAATATAAACAATTTGTAAAGGCACATTATCTACGGATAGTGTCTATATTCCCTAGTGTTGTACGTGAAAGAATAGACTTACTGCAGCGAGAAAGTGGTGAACGATTATTAGAATATCTACGTTCTCGACAGATATCAAGAAAACGTGCACAGGTAGTGAAACTATTTTCAGACAATCTAAAATTATATTTTTTTTCGGAAGAACAAGGGACCATCACAGAATTTGCTCAAAACATGATCCAGATGATTGTCAATGACCATGAACCAGGAGCTAAGGTATAATACTTGTTACAGGCATTCTAACTCAGTTATAACTATTATAAGCTACTTATCAAAACTTGCACGAAAAGACGTAAATTTGGAATAAGTGTGCAAAAAATCCCATTCTGAATAACACTGGATATTGTGCTTTTACTTCAGAGGTACAGATGCAACTACATCTTTGTTTCGGATGTACGATGGATCGTTACGTCAAAACACGAATGGTTCGCGCCAGCTTCATGATCTGTTCATTGTTAAAGATGTTGTAGTATCACGAGATCGGCCTGGAAATAATACGAGTGGACTATAATAACGGCCGACCATGGCATACGGTCACTTGGAGTTCATATTTGAATTTTTTGAGAAATTCCTAGGTTTTAAAGAAAATTGGACTTGTTCGCGTAAAAAATAAGAAAAAGTTTGCAGATTGGTGAAAATATTATTTACGTAATTTTGAAATGCCACTATTTCCCTCAAAATTACGCAAAAAGTACGCATATGTTCAAAGAAATATGAAATTGTTGGAAAATATAATTTAAAAGAACTGATTTTATTAAGAAATAATATTTTTCCTCGATTTTATGGTAGTAGGAGAACGTAAATGTTTTTTAATTTTTCAATTTCAAAAATCCATAGTGTTCAATGGAATTTAGATGTGAACTCTTGTAAGAAAAGTACTATGCTGTTTTCCGAGGAAAACTGTAAAGAACAAATTTGAATAAGGTTATGAAAAATATTGTTTTTAAATTGCCATCAATTCAACATAACTCCAAAACTACTTATATATTGAAAAAATGTACAAATTCAAAGACCTAATTTAGAAGAACTGATTCCATTAAGAAAAATCTCTATCCTCCATTTTGCAGTATTACGACGTTGCCGATTTGATAGTTTACAATTCTGTAAAATTAAAGAAGTCAACAAATATCGGACCAGCGTCGCCTTTATAAGCCTGATTTGCTCCAACAAAAAAAAATCAAACAAAATAATATCAATCATAAAAAGTTTGACTTGATCTCCTCTCATAATGATGCACACAGAATTCACTTCCTAAAATAAATTTTCTCTTCATCTCCATCATAACTCCCATCTCGATCAGGTTTTCATTCAGTTTCTCTGATCCTCGAGCAAACGCTGTGATGGTCCCTTTTTTTGCTTCTGAACATAAATGTAATTTCAAATTAATTTCTCCCCATAGCATGTCACACATTGTTTTTAACTGTTTTTGAAGTAAATAAATAAACTCGTCGCCTACTCACCATTTTTACTAAGACTAGATGAGTTTATTTTGACTGACACCGAAGTAGAATATTACTTATATTTCAATATTTTTATTGTACATTATACATATTTCTGCTTATAGTTCTGACATAATCATATGGACGTCTTCGCAACACTTGCCCGTAGATGAGCGATGTTTCAGTGAGCAGCAGGAACTGGGTTCGATAGCTCTATTGCATGGCCCTCACGACTAATTGGGTCACGTCTCAGTTGCTTGGAAAAGTTTCTTATTACTTAAACAGTTATCATGTAGTATGTTTAGTAAGCATTTTTATTAAGATCTTCTTATATTTAACTTTAAAAATGTTTCTCTTGTAAAAATAATTCGATTGTCTTCCTTAATTATGTGTGAATAAAATCAACTTATTGTCAATATTTCATTTCCAGCTCGTATTCCGTCGAATACGAACGTAGTGCGAAGTATGGATTACGTAAGTATGGAATGGGCATGTGACTTTTCGTCTTTGTTACTAAACTTTAAACTAATGTGGTTAATTGCAGCTCTAAACGTACAAAAAGCATGTTGAAACTTCGGAAAACTGTAATGACCGGAAAATGACGTATACATAATTTGCTGCTCGGCAGTTCCCTTTTTGCAATTATTTTGCCTGTCGTCTAGTTAATACATTAGTACCCTAAAACACTTCACTCTCAGAGCGAAGTGCAGAATAAATTAATTTCAAAAACTAGGACGGAGCAACTCTTGAGAAAGTTTCAGCAAATTTTGTCATTATTATGGACTTTGATGTTTATCAATATTTTTATATCTAATATATTCCATAGAATATTCATTTAAAACGTCATGTTTTCTTACCTAGTTTAGCACATAATGGCAGTATACTTTTCCAATTCTTCCTTTTTGGCACGTTCAAGATACTAAAATGGTGTAGTTTTTCCTTAATATTTTATATCACGTAATGTCTGTTTAATCGTTCTGTATTGTAGTGAAAGTGTTTAATGCTAATCTCAGTCACATTATTTGATAATATCTCGAAATAAATACAAACTGCTCGGAACAAGTTAAAGGTTTTGTGCAAAAAAATTGCATTAAATGTTTCACTACATTATCACTTCGTTTCCATTAAGTTTTTTTTTCTTAAATGATGCATGATCGTAACTTGATTTTAACCATTAAAATCTCTTAAATTAAAGCAGTAGTCTATTGTATTTGAACATCGTGTTTTTCTAGGAAGAGTTAAATAAGTAAAATGTTGCTATTTAAGTTTATATTTTCTTTACCTAATTTTGATGCTGTTTGTTTAACGGATTTGAATTCGTGTTATAAGTTTTATTAATATGACACCACTTAAGGAATGTCTGTACAGTTGCAATAACACATACGGACATATTGTTCGGAATAAGCTCTACATTTCGATTAGAAAAGATTCAAAGAGTATCTGATTTGCTTCGAAGGTTAAACGAATGTGTGAAATGTAAAACATTTTGCATGCAAAACTATCGAAGAAATTATATCTGTATTCCAGTAAAATAAGCTGTTGTGGTGCATTTTTGATTGAATTTAATTTTTTACCTTCTTTCGATATTATTTTCGAATTATAAAAAGATATATTGAGGGTATATTTTATATTCATGTCTTCTCATGAAAATTATTCGTAATTATGTGGATATTACATGTCATTGAAATTAATTATTATAATAGAAAATAGTTAAACATAAAATAGCTTAGTTTTTTTTACTAATAGCACTTTTTATTCTAAATTAGATTCTCTAGAATTCACAAGAAACAATTTGCATGAAATTTGTGTTTACTGTATGAATCATCAATGTCTTTTTAATTATTAGTTAAAAATGCACATTGTGCATGCAAATTTATTTTTATTGCAACGCTAAAATCAAATATTCAGAATGGTGTTGCTAATCTTTGACATCTAGATGTTTATAAATTAGCATAGATCTTACGAGACTGTTTGATCTACAAAAACTTCATCTGAACGTCGCTTTTTAATAATTTGGAGTTATAGGTGAAGAAAAAGTTTGAATTATAATGTAAGTAGAAGTTCTTTCTCATGTGAGTCATATGTGCTATCAACAACTGCTCTTATAATCATCGACACTCGACAGATCTTATAATAATTTTGTGGTGGGCCTATTAGGCATTATTCGATCTACAAATAAATAACACGTAATTATAACAACGTTATATTGTTATAAATGAATATTGTTCCAAAAGTTCATAAACTTACTTATATTTCATCTTTTCAATTCAGAATTAAATTCGATTTTGCCATGAATTAGAGACAAAAATATATCTTGCCTTGCAGTACATTATTCAAAATAAAAGGCTGATTCGTCAAAATATCTCGGTTAAATATTATTGGGAATTTATTTTTATATTTTTGCAATCGAGATATCTAAATAGTTATATAACCGACAAGTAAACTGACAGTCCATTGATGATGAAGCCGAAGACTTGGGAAGTTGAGTTTAAAAATAAAGTTGTTGGTAAAAATCATAACACATGTCCGTTGACCTCACACGCTTGTAAAATCCCCCTCCCCATCTTTTCTACTCTTTCAGAAATAATAATTAATTTACAATATAGACAAAACTTTGAAATAAAATGTTATTCAAATAAAAAGGAAGTATCAAAGTTATTTGAAATCAGCAAGAATAATATTTTCAAATTAGCGTTAGATTTGTTTCCTCCTCATATGTCTCCCTAATGCGAGAAACACAATTATAGAAAACTATGACGTTCTTCTTACGGCGTACTCGAGTTATTTTTGTTTTCTTCATGTATCACTGTAAACATTAAAATGAAATAATTTCATAAATAAGAAGAAAATTGAATAATATATTCTTGTCGAATTGCTTAGAGTGTTTAATGTTTTTTACTTTATCATCAATGTGTTCCGAAGAAGAAAATTGCTTTCCCTTGATTTTGGATCCCCAGCAATTTTGGAATTATTTCCCTACTGCATCACACGTACTTTTTGCCCAGGAACGTTCTTTATTTTTGTTCTTCAAACTAATTTCATACTAATAACACCCATTATCCAGCATTACAAGTGTTATTGCTTCTGAACACGTTTAGGTGCAAAGCAAAACTTCAAATGTGGAAAAGTATTTCTACAAACACTCTGAGCGATGCTTTATTCAGAGCATTTACTATTGAGTTGTAATGCTTGAGATTAAAGCTTTGGTATATATATATCAAGTGCGGATATCTCTGTGTGAAATGCAGATCTATTCCGACTTGCTGTCTGTTTGTTATGATTGGGAGTACAACAAATCAAGATTCAAACAAGTTTTTTTTGTAAAAGAGTCATTTATTCCGGTGTCCAAGAGTTTAAGCCAACCCATCGTGCAAGCACATGGCGTACGGACAGTCCAAGCACAGACCTGTTTCTGTATAAATAGACTACACCCGCCATAAAAACGATAATATTTTTTTTTATTTTAATAATGATATGGATGAGTTTATTTATTTAACGCCCGAGAACCGACAGAAAGCGAAAAATGGCTCATGGAAAGCTTACGAGCTTTCCCTGATGCGATCCCGTGTTCGATTCTTGGTCGAGGCAATAATAGAGTTGTAGCTTGCCTTTAAAGTCGTTCCAGTTTCTGTAGCTGAGTGACGAAGAAAATCTCAGGCAGGCGGTGTTAGCTAGTTACGATGGAAGGAATACGTTGTGTTTACCGTGACTCTCTCACCCCCAAGCATGGGAATTAACTGGACACAGGCATGGAGGACACCGTTAACTAGCCGGGAAGGTCTAACAATCATCCAAAATGCCACATACATACAAAAGCAGATAAAAACTGTGTGTGATATAGTACTACAAAGAGAAGTGCAATGTATGCACGTTTATGGAGCTCTTAAATTCCTTCCATAAATCATATAGCCTAAATATAAAGTTCAATTATTAATACAGCTTGATACAAGCGTTTTTGGCAACAATTTAAAAGAATATTCTCTTCCGTGTAACAAAAGTATTTGTGAAATCAAATTAGATCCGAATACGACTATTATCCCTTATCGTGCGCTTTTTGAAGGAGTAGACATACTGACGCGAAAACATGGCGAGAAATTATTTGAATAAATGTTACCCTAATGAGCCAAAAAAAAATGTGCACAAATAGTGAAGCTTCCTTTATGTCCAGCAGCTCAACAAGGGGGATCTCTTTGCATTTGATCGAAATTACTGGTCAAATGACCAAAACTACCTGATCGAGGTAGACCGGAATGTAACACAGGAGCTAAAATGAAATGTTTCAAGAGAAGTTAAATATTCTGTTCCTCCTTATTTCATCCCTGCAGCCAATATATTTTTATTTGTACTGACTATGTATGCTGTTAGCTATACGTTCAGGGTTTTAATAAAGTACTTATTTTATTTTTATAATTCAATTTTCCTCACAAATAATCTGTCTTTAATGAAACTGAGAGATGCATCCAGGCGGTGTAGAAATGCAATTAGACAGCCTATAATCAGTTATAAGAATTTCTTTTCAAACTCTATCACACTGAAGATCATTATGATTTTCAAGTTAATAGAGCATATTTCAAAAAAATAGTTTTGTTGTTGGTTTTGAAGTTGGTCAGTTTTGTAGTTAGTCTTCAATTGATGGTACTATAACTCATTTTCTTTTTGTTTCGATCCTGTCTGACAGACATAAGCGCGAACACATAGATGTGCTATACTAGGCTGCTTTGAAAAACGTTTACCAAAGGTGTTCGAATGTGACATGAATATTGCTTAGTTTGGTGGATTTTTTATTTTCACATACTTTATTGCAGTAAACTAAAATAATATACTGATTCGGTTTAGAGGTGCCCCTTTAGGAGTTAGATAATAGTAACCCAACGCACGTGACTTTTAAAGAAGAGACAATTGAAAGTTAAAATAATTCTGTGCATCAGATGATAAAAATGAAAAACATATTTCTTTTATAAAAGATACGGCATATATATTACTCTTTTGTATTGTACGACCACAGATTTACGTATCGATTGGTCATAAGTCACTAGATACGTGTTCACATACTTTCAAATTCTCGATTAGCAATCAACTCTATTTTTTCGCCGAGAATGAAAATGTTGAAGAGTAATATATTGTAATAAAGTTCATAAAAAGAAAGCCAATACAACTTAAATTAGTTGTAGTCTTGAAATATTCTTCAAAGCAGTTTCGATTTTTTTTATTGATTGCTCAATAATGTTACTCCGCGCTGCGTTACTTGCTTATTTACACACTATTTAACCAATGACTCTTCCATTCATTCGTTCATCAACTCAACAACCCATTAACTCACTCATTCACTTGGACACACAATGGCACATCCAGCGGCTAGTGGCGCGTCTTTCCGAGGCTCCGGCGTCACGTCACGTGACGCGACGCAGCGTGGCGGTGCGGCCATGCAAATCCGGTCTCTATTCGAGCTTCGTGCGCCGGCCGGCCAGTTGTACTGCGGCACCTTTCCGCCGACGCGGCTTCCTGCCGTTTGTGGGCCTCCAAAACCGCCATCGTAGCTATTCCGGCCGCCCCGCTGCACTCCGCCGACTGTGGGAAGAAATGGTTGAGCTATTACGTATCGTATTCAACCGCAGCCAATGAGCTTTAGGCACCGGTTTGCAACAGTCACTATGTTAGCGGGAATTTAAAATGGCAAAATTACCACCTTATTACGCATTGAAACATACATGAAGCATTTATTTTAAATAGTGTGTCTTTTACCCCTTCATCTTGGATAAATGCAATAATGTGAACAAATCGTCGCCAATATAAATATTAACAACGTGAGAAACAATTTAAAAAAATAATTTTGATATTTTTTTAAAAAGCAAACGAATATAGCAATATGTGCCCTATCATAGAGTATATTTGGCACTAACGTTACCAAATGTTTAAAGAAAAAATTTACCGCCGTATTTGAGAAAATCATAGTTTTGTTATTTTTTAAAACTGTTTATATTGTACACAATATAACTCGAAAACTAATAAAATTTTCAAAAAAACCTACATGGCCTTTCTGAAGAAACTAATTATAGAGAATAAATTTCAACTGAAGGAAAAATCTCTATCTTCCATTTTGTAGTTAAATGAAGACGCCAAAGCTGAAACTTTAGCATTTTTCTAAAATTCAGAACTGTAAAAATTGGTCCTATACCAACTTTATAAGTGTATTTTACTATATTCTTAGATATTTAAAGAAAAAATTCATCTATTTTGAGAAAATTTGGAAATGTCGTAGGAGCTTTGTGTAAAGTACCCTCAAATTGTAAAGAATGTTTTTCAAAATCGCAGCGCTTCGACTCGAGCCAGATTTTGGGAAAAAAGCATACATATGGCGCTAGTGCTGTTCATAGACGGACGGGCGGTTTGATGAAAACACTTCTTCGTCATCGGGGGACCCTAAAACGTGTATTTCCGTTGAAATCTCGAAATCGATTTTTAGCAGCATTGCATAACTCTCTCACCTACGAGAAAATAAAAATCAATTGAAACTGGGGAATCGTCTGCCAACCATTCCGTTTGTGTGCACAACGCTCATACCCTTCGTATGATTTTTTCCAAAATTTTTACTTCCCAATCGATGTGGCCGAATTCGAAGCTCGAAGAGTTTGAATCGTACGCTTAAATTTGTAAGGATACTTTACATGAACCTTCAATAATGTTTTCAAGTATTTTATGTTTTCTACGGGGAGCGTAAAGGCCGCTTAAAAATTGGGAAGGTCTCATTTTTCGTTAGGATCTTCGACGTTTTGAAAATATTGCAAACTTCAAATTTTTTTCGCCGTCTTCCTATAACTACAACAAGTGGTGCTAAAACAGGACGTACTCTCTCGTTAGTATTTGCTCGCACAATCACTCAGAAAATGCTCAAATGTTCGAAAAATTGTATATCACCTTGTTTCAAAATATATCTTTAAGAAACAGATTTCATTAAGAGAAAATATATCCATCTTTAATATTTTAGTTGTAGAAAAAATCCGAAATTTTTTTAAATTTTCCAATTTTCAAAAAATTAGGATTGCATCATTCACAATCCAAAAACAATATTTTAAGAAAATCTATGGAGCCATTCCTTTGACAATTTTGAAAATGTCCGAGGCGCATCATGTATAGTATCCACCTAAATTAAAATATCGGTTTCAAATTCAACGAGCCGCGACATCATGCAGATCGATTAAGGAATATTAATTTTGGAGAAAATTGGATAAACACCTTAGCTGCTTACGTTTTTCAAAGACGGGCAGACAGTTTTGCTGTCCTTCGATTTTCTTGTAGCAAGGACTCGCAAAACAAGAATTCTGGATTCACTATGTGTTGGAAAATTGTTTTCTTAAATTAGCATCTAAATTTACCCACTTTTCGTTATCAGGACCGTGTAATAAGTTTTTCTGCCGAAAATTCGCCGTTTTTCGCACAGAATTACATTACATTCTCTCTATTCCGTAGCGACAATGTAATATTGAAGGTAGAGGTTTCCTTCTTAATGACATCTCTTAATGAGATTCTCAATAATTTTCCAAACTAGAATTTTTTGCCAAATTTTTGCATGAAACAGTGACAATTTTTCAAAAATTCTTCAAAACTGCTCCAAAAATTGAAATTTTCTCTTCAAATCATCAGATGCTTATAAAATTACGCAAGTTCCAGTTTCACTGAAGTCCATTATCGGAAACTGCAAAACCATAACATAATAAAGTATAATATTACTAACAGACGTTTTTCTTTATTGAAATAAGTTCTTAAAGTTATACGAATCATTCAATAAGATCTGTACATTTTTGAAAATATAGTAGTTTCAAAAAAGTTAAATATTTTAAAACTACAACGTTTGTGATTTTTTATGAAATCTGTTCTTTAAAACTAAAACTTGAATAGTTGTAAATCAAAATTTCTGAAATTTTTGAAAATCGCAAATGCAAATTTTTAAGCTTTCGGAAGATTCAATGTATCAGTGCATGAAGATTGAATGTGCCAGGAGGTATAAGGGTATCGTGTCTGATCCGTTACCTTGACAAAATTCATCTTCTGAAAGAGTGAAAGTTATTTTTATGAAATATGAGTCCATCAATCAGCAAACATGTAAGGTATTACAGGTTGCGTCTCAACGCTGCCGGCAGGCTGAATCGAGCGAGGTGAGTCCAGACTGTGAGGCGGGGTAGAACAAAACTGTGAGGAGAACTGGCGGAGCGTGATGAGCGAGGGTGGACGGGATGGGTGAGGATGTGAGAAGCAGGGATAACTTGAAGGTGACGGGTTGTGGTGAGAAGTTTGGCTCAGTATGACGAAGATTTAAATAAATTACCTTATTTTCTTGAATGAATGTTCGTTTTCTCAATATTGACAATACAAAATGAAGGATGGGGTAATAGGCAACTAACTGGAAATAAATCAAAATCTATATCTTTTTTAAATTTCCTTTTATTTTTTAAACGTTACAAAAGGATAAATATTTTGATTTGTGACATACGATGTAGATACCGAAGATATCAGAATTTATCATCTAAAAAACGGGGGGAGTTCATACCCTCGAGCAATGTTAGTTTTGTTTAGTTAGCACTATAAAACAGATTGAGCTGAGTTTATCATTATATTTTACTATGTACAAAATTATAGCGATGTTACGAAGTCAAAAAGCACTGAATTAAACTCATTATTTACCCTAAATCTTGAAATTGGGAGTTATCAATTACGCTTTGTTACGAGAACCTTTTACTTAATGAAACTCTTTTCAAAGGGGATATATGATCCGTTCTATTTTGAAATTCTACTATTCCAACATGCCATTTCTACATTACATCGAACGGATGCGTTGCAAAGAAAATCGAATGGGTTTTTCCAGGAGCATCAATGCCAACATTTGTAATAACATGTTAAAACTTTAAGCTTCCCAATTTTTCATCATAGTTCTCTTGGTCGAAAGCCACTGTAAAAATATTCTACAGAATCATCCAATATAACTCTTCCACATGAGATGATACTTCAAATGGTTTTGTCATTGATGAGCAAGTCGATTTACTGTGATGTGGAATTTATTTTTATAATGCAGCATGGTGAGATGGAATTCTGCCTGGAAATAGGGCGCAACGCAACAAATCTAGGGTCCTTCAAAAAGTTATTTCCTGAGTGAATTTCTTGCCGCTCATCCCTTCCTGGGAAATTGGTCTAGCACTTTCCTGAAAACTAATATAAATATATGAAGAAACGACAACGTTATTTTTGGAGACACTCAAAAATTAAAATACATTTTCCTATGTTATATCGTAACAAGTATTGCATTGTCACATTAGTATGATTAATGTTTAGCAATAAATCATGAAAAGTAGTTTTTCTTTCTCTATATTGATTCAAAAGTTTTACTTTGAGGAATGCGTACTGAGAAGCAGCACTTTCCAGAGCGCGCACTACAGTAAAAATAACACTGAGTATTGCAGAATAACTAAATAATGAGATGACAATTACAAATATAACTGCAATTTTCCATGTTGAGACTATAATACTTGCAAATTTTAATTCCTTTTAAATACAATGTACTGTACATCAAAGAGTGTCTTTTGCATTAATCAATCTAATCTTAACGTACCGATCGAGACTTCATTCGTACGTCAAAAACTCACTTTCCAACCTATGTATACAACTATTTTATACGTTCTCTAACAATACAGTAACTGTATTATCTTAGCACATTACGACCATTACGTGCACTTCGGCACATAGAGATCTAAAACACTGCATCAGTTGTACTCATTACCCCGAAAAGCCGAATCCGGAAGTTTCAATTCCCACGTTAGTGCGCTCCACGTGCTGCTGAATTTCTGGACTTTCTCCACAATCGTATCACACATTCGTGTCTATTTTAAGATGCAACGTTCCTCAAGAACTGTACGGTTGTTAGACTAACAAGGAGCGTTCTACGACGTGACGTAGCGAGGTTAGTTGTTGGAACTGTCCGGAAATGAGACATGACACGATCGCCTTGCCGTTCCTGCTAACCGCCCCCCGCATCCGTTCTTGCCCGCTTTCATGGGCGTTGACCCGCGGGTCCCTGCCTCCCTGCCACGCAAGGAACGCCTCTCGGCTCGCTCCGCTCTTCTGTAGGGAAACCTTTCGTGCATTCCCCTCCTAGGCGTTTCCTTCCACCACGCTAAACGTTTTCCCAAAATCTGCCAGGATCAGGTCAAGTATTCCTGCTTGGGGAGAGTGAAATGCTGTGCCAGAAATTGTAACGAATTGCGTTACGAATTCGTTTGCAATTGTTTCCTGTTACAGTCTTAAGGAGTTGTGTTGAACTATAGAGAACAGCTTCTCTTCGCATTCAGTAAGCAGCAATAACCCTGTTATTTAGGGCGAAAATCTCATTGATATGGCAAAAAGTAATCTGGGAATATTGAACTAGCCTTCATAATTGTGGATCACATGCAATTCCCCTTCAACACATCGCCGTTCCATATCCATCCTTTCAACGATCGACTTCCTGGAAGAGCTTCACCCTTGTTCGCCAATTATTAAACTATTAATGACTATCCAGCTTCAAAGTTATGCAATTAATTTTTTTCAGTAGGAAGAGAAAGCATTGTATTGATCCTCACATTTTTCGTGTTTTCGTTAACTTCATACTACTATGATTATTAAAGTTCTGTTCTTGGTTTTTGGTCGTCTCAATTTCATAAACATAATAATTACTTTTTTAATATTTCCATTTCTCAGATTCCATTATTCATAAACTTCGTGTGTTGTTGGTTCTAATACCCCATTTTCTTCTTTCAAATGTACACTTTCTCACATCTAACTCGTAGAGAGAAATATAAATAATGCTGCAGGAAAAATTACGATTGTTTGACCAAAAAACGTATTTCGTGGATCACTGATACTAAAAATGTTATTTCCTCGTACATGTAATGTCATAATTTTTTGATGTCCTTGAAGCCAAAGAAGTATTTTTCCTACACTTGTACGTTAGCCTCTCAGTTACTTAACAACGCACCTGAACAATTCAAAATGGAACCAGTGCCAACGAATGACTCTTTTCTCTTGAATATAAACGTTCGAATTCTAATGTCGACGAGGAAAAAATGTTATTTTTCTTTAAAATTTATTTATGAATATATTTATTATATTTTTTAATATATCATGTTCGTTTCATTTGTACTTGTATTGTGATAATTATTGTTGTTTAATAAAACGCTGATATATTGTCTCTCGGTCACAGTGATTACACGACAGGGCGGTCTCTGTAAGCGCGGATTGACAATAGGACAAAATAAGTTAATGTCACTGCCTGAATTTGAAATGTACCTTTTAATGTTGGAAGGTACATTACATAGAGTCTGCCTTACAGATTCCTTTCTTAATGTACTATATTCCTCAATATTTGAACTTTATATAATTCTATGAACGCGTTAAAAATAGTAGATTTTGCGTAATTTATAGTTAAATCTTAAATAACACACAGACATCTTTCTTTGACTGTACGCGCGGCTACATGAATGGGTTACCCTCACTTGCCTTCCTAAATAGTGGTTAACCAAATATAAAAATGTTACTTGCCCTTCTAAAGTGAAGGTTATTGTGGTTACCGACCTGTGTTCCTCTCACAGACGTTGGCAGCAAATTCATCAAACATTTTTATCAATTTATAATTTTTGTTGTAAACATTTTTGTGGTTTTGTTCCAATTATTCTCATTCTAGATAGTTAAGAAATTACTAGTTTTACTGGTTTTCTAAAAAGGTTGTTCTCTTGAAAGACAAAAAACTTCACTCATATATCTCAGAATTAAGAGTATATACTTGTAGTTTTTTTTCAATATTGCAGAGGATATAATCTCAGGAACAATGTTTTGTCTTGAATTGCTCAAATGATGAACAAAACTTGATGTCATGGATGAGGATAATGAGAAAAAGAAAGCTGATAGCAACATGAAGCCTTGTAAGAATTGCTTATACCTGGAGCATTCTGCTACGATGTATGTGACAGGAAATTCAGAGAATGAAACATGTTGTGACTTTGTTCTTTACGCTTTATTATTTACACTACTTTTCATTTAGACTTAATTATCGCAAAATATTTTTTGTAGTGTTAAACAAATTTGTAATTATTTATTCGAATCTAACATGATATCTAAATAATATTTTTTACAAGTTTGTACTAGTCGTTTTGTATTTTTTGTTTCTAAAGAGATAAAAGAAGATTTACTTTCAGTTCTTTACAATACTCCTCCAAAAAACTTACAAAATATTGGAAATGTTATGCAAGTTTTAACCTGTATCTGACGGATACAAGGATAGCAATAACGCAACACTTTCGAGAATAGTAATTCGAGTGTTCAGAATTATTTTAGTCTCAACAACGCACATAGCTTAACACAAGAATCCTGAGTGCTCTTTCTCTTGAATCTAAGTGATCGGATTCAATTGCCATCTAGGTGAAAACTTAAAAAAAATATTTACGAATAGATTAATTAAGATAAATTTCATATTTCGTGCTCTACGAATTTCTACTTTACTTTGCTTATTTTATGTTTAATAAAACGCGAATATTTTTTCTCTCGACCAGCGAGATTTGACGTCACTGGGGTCTCCGTCAGCGCCGATTGACAATTGGACTCCTCTACGTCATCACAAGCAAAATCCTCACTACCAATAGTTCTGCATGTGCACATTCTCTCTCTCCCTTTCTCTCTCTATCTCTTCCTCTCTCTCGCTCGCTCACTCGTACTGTTCCCTGGGCGATCATTGCAACGCGTGCCTTCGTGAGTGGGAATACGGAAATCGCTAATGAAGTGCTGTGGTGGAAGTCGCGTTGCATGATATCTGCGAGCTTATTGACGGCACCGCTGCCGCTTCACACTACGCACACCTCGTTCGACGCCCAACCGCCCCCGCACTACTACCCCCTCGCCACCGCACCTCCCACGCCACTTCCCCGCTTCCCCCCT